>PVIH01005152.1:15583-128424 GCA_004025045.1 Sigmodon hispidus | reverse complement strand
GACTGGGAATCTATAGACGGGGGGGTTACAGCAGGACTGGGAATCTATAGATGGGGGGTTACAGTAGGGGCTGGGAGCCGTGGGCAGGTGTGGAAGCACTGATATATTCATGTGTGGAGGAAGCTAATACAGTTGATTCTGGGCTGGAGAGATGGCACAGCTGTTAAGAGCACATGCTGCTCTTCCAGAGGACCTAGTTTTGGCTCTCAGAACCCACATGGCGGCTCATAATCATTTACAACTCCAACTCCAGGACATCTGATACCCTCTTCTGGCCTCCATGGGCACTGCAAAAACATGGTACACTACACACAGGCAAAATACTCAGACACATAAAATAAAATCTAAAACCTAAAAATGTTTCAAATTTATTTTAAAACTAAGTATTTTATCTCATTGAAGGGGAATGGTGCTCATAAGAATTGGCTAAGGGCACTTAGCACTCTATGCCCCCACTTTGTCCAATCAGGGGCATACATACATTTTGATGTACTTCCTTCCAGTCCACATACCACTCACTTCTGCGTGATCAAGCACATCCTGTGCAGTTGGGGCAACCAACCTTGTTTAAAGAAGGGATAACACGTGGCTTGTTGTCTTAGATGACCAACAACCCTTAGCATTTCAGGAAGTTACCTGTCCCTGGGTAAGTGGGGTTTACAGGTTAGAGGCTTTTCTATTTTATAGATCACACAGTAATCAAAGCCTTAGCCATCACATCTACTCTGAGTCTCAGATTGAAGTGCAGACTCCTGAAAGGTCACAGGAGCTTGTCACATACCGTTCTAATAAGACCAGTAAGACCAGTGTGGTGGCACAGCTAGTGAAACCTTCCACAATGTCGCTGTCACCAACAAATGCTCAGGACCTGGTTCGTTAAAGATCACTGTAGTGGATTTCTGAAATGAACTCTACTTCCATGTCCTCTATGAAGGACAATGAAGTCCAAATGTGAGTCTCGGGGAAGATCATCAAAATTGTAATGGAGCGGGAAATCATTTCAACACATGAATACAGAAGCGATTAGGCACACTTAACCAGAAACTGCCTCATTGGGAACATGACAGTCCTCAAATACTTAGTAATAACAGGAAAATGAGGACAGATTTACATTCTGTTGTTTCTGGAAAGACAGTGAGAAGAAGAGAAACATCTAAGAGATACCCAGCACTGTCCATTACTGGACCGCTACTGAAACACTGCACCAGAAGCACTCATGATCTCATCAGGGACGGTGAAGAACAAGCCTTGGGGAAATAACCAGATGCCAAGGCTGAACCTGAAAGGGAATATTTTGGAAGTTTGTGACTAGGTGAATCTTCTTTAAAGTTAACAAGAAAATCAATTCCTGACACTCTTGACATTATTTTATTGCCCAATGCTATATAACATATAGATTGAGTTCTCCATTTGCTCTTTAATAAGTTGTATTAATTACTCTTTTGTACTGTTAGATAACGCCACGACTAAGGTAACTTAAGGAAGAAAGAATTCATTTTGGTTCGTGGTTCCAGGAAATAAGAGTCCATCATGATAGGAAGGCACGGCAGCAGGCAGGCATAGTGGTTGGGGCACGAACCCGAGAGAGCTCACGCCCTCAGCAGCAAGCACCAGCCACTCAGAGAATGGAAAGCAGTGGAAAGCTCTAACCCACAAAGCCCACCCCCAGTGACGTACTTCCCCTGTCAAGGCTGAACCCCTTAAACCTCCCCAAACAACACCTCCTGCTGAGGTAAGTGTGTAAGTGCACAAGTCTGTGGAAGACAGTTCCCATTCCAACCAGCACAGCCACTGACCTTTACGGTGATCAGCTGGAACTTGGCATAGGACAACTGATGTCGTGCTTCTGCTTTGACGTGCCCTCCAGTTTACGCAAACAGTAGCTGATCAACGTTTTCTGTTTTGAATCTTTTCAAAGGTTTATTTGTATGTGTGTAGATGTTTTGCCTGCCTCTATTATCTGTGCACCACATGCATGGCCAGTGGAAGCCAGAAGAGGGCATTATATCCTGTAGAACCAACCCTCTCTGAGCTGCTTTAACAACGCTGGGAACAAAACCTGGGTCTGTTGCAAGAGTAACAAGTGCTTTTAACCACTGAGCCATCTCTCCAGCCCCTCCATCCACATTTTCAAACAGAAGAAAACACTTCTATTGGCAACTCTGTCTTGTAAATAACCCCCTTTACTAGAAATAAATGAGTTTCTTATTCTCATGGGAACTAGCATATGCAGATAATTAGAATTCCAACTTCATTTGTGCCCTGTAAGGTAGCACCTATGAAAGAGAAGCCAAAACAACAGGAGAGAAGCCCCTAGCAAATGCTGACGACTTGCACCTGTCACTGTATTATATTCATGGCTCCTGCCAATTAGTGGAGTGCAAAACACCTATTCATAAAATAAAACTAGACAGATGAGGCTAGGTAATTAATGACTTCTTTGACTTTAATGAAGATAATTGTGCCTGTCACCACAAATAGCCATGTCCCTGGGCGATTCTATCAACCATTGCATATTTGATTGAAAATCGCTAGAAAGGAGGGCTTGTCCCTGGATTCTTATATAACGCCGCTCCATATAAAAATAGTTTTTCATTAGTGTTGGCCTTGGGTTAAAAGTCTCCAAGGAAAGTCAGTGTTTGCATGAATAATGCTCATGCTGTGTAAATATAGTTTCTCCAAATGTTAAGCAAATTGCTATATTTTAATACTTTGTCTTGTGCTTTCACCAGAAAGAATAAATGAGCTTTCCTCTGTTTGGCATGGGAATCAATATTGAAATAAAATTCAAATTCAGCCTCCTGATCTTACTGGAACAATGTAATCTCATTATGTTTGTGTGCATACATTATTTACTAATCTGTTGATTTGCGTATTTCCAGAAGCTGGGGCAGATTCTTGCTATGTGTAGTCTTTTTAGCTAAGGGATCAGGTATGTTTATAACAATCTATGACTTGGTGCTGCTCAGGGCACAGTTCTCCAAAACTGAGTTTTTCTTTCTCCCATGTTAATGTAGATTGCACTGAACCCAGGGCCAGCCTAACTGGAAACTGTATTCCTCAGCTTTTCTTAAGTGGTTCTGCAAGGGTGATTTCTCAGTGATGCAGCCTTCGGGCAGGCAGTCTCCTCCCCAGGGGCAATGGCACATAAGTAGTGACTGAGACCCTGAGGAAAGGACAAATCTGTGGTCTCCTCTGGTTGACAGATTTGTCTTTAAAAATATTATATTTAATATTTACATATGCATATAAAAATGTTTGCATCAAATCATCCCCATTCCTTCCCTCCATCACCACTCTTTCCTCCCAATTTTCACTTCCTGTTCTTGCTCCCTCTCTCTGTCTGTCTCAGTAGCCATCCGTGTCCACTAACTCTTCATACATCCTTCCTTTGTCCATGCTGGGAGTTTGGCTAACTTGATCTTGTATAAGCCTTGTGCATACAGTCCTGACCACTGTGATGAGTTCATGTGAACAGCTTCGCTGTCACATCTGGCTAGCACTGTTTCTCTTTAGACATCTACCCCCTCCTGCTCTTACATTCTTTCCATGCCCTCTTCCATGCTAAGCTAAGCCTTGGGGAAGTGGGTGTGACAAGAGATGGCCCATTTCTGGCTAAGTACTACAGTTTCTCATTCTCTGCTTGTAGAATCTCTTAACTCATCACCGTCTTCTGCAAAAGGAAGCTTCTTCTCTGGTAAGGACTGAGAGGTGTGCTAATCTATAAGTATAAAGATAAGAACTCAATGGGCAGTTAATTACTGTATATTTAGCAGAATAACTTTGCCCCCATGGCATATGTCTCATCTTGCCACAGGTCTGTGGTCCAATTAACATTACCAGGCATGGGTTTCATCTTGTGGAGTAGGCTTTAACTCCAAGCAGAATGTGGTTGGTTACTCCCCTATCATTGGTGTTGTTGCTGTACCCATGAGTATATCTTGCTACTGTAGCCCCCAGATCTTACAGCTGGATAATCAGACTGTTGAAGACTTTTCTCTCCAAGTAGCATAAAAAGAAGCTTCCAGCACTTCTTTCTTAGCCTACATAGATGAAGCTTACAGGTTGGCCAAGCCTGATTTCTTTATGCTCTGTGACTCAGGCATGTGTTTTCAGTGACTGAGTCTTTCTATTAGGAGATAATCAAGAGCAGTGACAGCAACCTGCAATGTTGGGGGAGATCTGTGGGACCCCATTGACCAACAAGCCAAAGAGATAACTTATACCTGGTCCTGGGCTTTTCTTTCTTAAATTTAATTTTTTGAAGACAGGATTTCTCTGAGTAGCCCTGGCTTTCCTGGAACTTCACTCTATGGATAAGGCTATCCCCAAACTGAGTTCTGCCTGCCTCTGTCTACCAAGTGCTGGGATTAAAGGCATGTGCCATCACTGCCTGGAGGCCCTGGATTTTTGTTGTTGTTATTTTGTTTAGCTTTTTTGTTTGTTTGTTTAATAGCTTATGGTGTTTAGGAGAAGTGTTGTACCCCTCCTAAAGATTTTTAAGCTGATGTGGTAAGATTATATTTCTCTGCCCGCATCTCAGGACCCCCACTCAGACCACCACAGAGCCAGCTCTGATGTAAATACAAAGGTTTCTTTATTCAAGCCAAGGCAGAGATCTCTTCTGGACACTCCTTTTTGCCAAGAGTGAGGGAGGAAGGTCCCGAGTTCTTTTTACAAGGGGGGTTTATATAGGATAGAGTTTCAAGTGGTGGATTACATGTTTTGGCTTTGTGTGATTCCAGGGAAGCTAAAGATGAGGTAGTTGTTGAAGAAGTCAATGTATGTAACTGTTCACAGCTTGTCAGGATGCCTGTGGGGGAACTGTAAGGTTTAGGCAGGATATGCGGTATCTTACAGGGATATCTGGTCTTTGTAAAAAAAATTTGCTATATACCTATATCCTATTTTTGCCGATTCCAGGATATATATTCTTTATCCCTATAGTTTCACTGTTTTCTTGGGGCTTAAGTTCAGCCCTCAGTCACTAGTTATCTCAGGCCTGTTTCTCAAGATGGCACTGGTTCTGTTTCTTTAATATCATACTCACTTCTCCTAAGGTTATTTGATTGGGAACATAACCTAAAAAGCAGTATATCACTTGTTCTTTAAAAACTCTCATTTTGTGATCTTATACAAGATCTTATACATGATTTAAAATGAGACTGACAACTTTGGTGTCAGAGAAGCAGCAGGATGGAAGCAGTGCCCAGAGTCTCTGAGTGACTTTGTGGGACAGAGAGCACCATAGTAGCAAGGTTCTCTGAGAGGCAATAGTGGGTAGAATCCCTGGAGGGGCAATCGGGATGGAATTCCCCATTGCTTTAGAGCAGGTGTGAGCTGCACCATTGGCAGAGAACCTGGAGCTCTTATTTGGTCAACAGCCCCCAGGCCCTGCAGAGAAGAGGCACCCAAATGTAGCCAGAGTGCTTATTTCAGCATCATTACCAAGACCAGGCTTCTTGTATGAATGACCTTGAATGCTAGACCACAATCATTCTTCATTTGTCAAATTATTTGAAGACTCCAAAGAAAGACTTCTAACCCAACTTGGTCCTAATACATTTCTGTAGACCCTAGAGCAATTTACATCAGTACTCTACTCAAAGACTGTGAGAAGCTGTGTGTGCACGCATGGTTCACTCTCAAGGGAAGAATGTTTTATCTGCTCTTGTTTGGAATTGACTTTGGTTGATTTTATGCTGTTTTAAATTCTCTACATTCATTATCTCTTTATACCTGTAGCAGGATGTTCCCTCTAGCTGTGCACTTAATACACTCCTGACTTTTGTGGTTGGGTTTTGCACTTCACAGAATCATTCAAATGTCTGTAATGATGAGGTTTACATTTTAGTGGCACTTTATACAAACAAAATTGATAATACAAAGAAAATAAGTTATCCCTGTCAAATAACATTGGCAGACACTGCCATGTCAACATCATTATAGCCATTTGCCAACTCCGTGTGTACCAGAACCAACTGCCAGCTGCCCTTCATTCTACTTATCTAACTCAGTATCTTATAATTAAGTTAACTTGTGTTCAGATAACTTGTGGATGGGCAATGACGTTTTTTAGTGGGTAATGTGCTGCCACCTTAGTTGACAAACTGAGTTTGGTTTCCATGATGGACAGAGGGAAACCAACTCTCAAAAATTCACCTCTGGCTTCTTATACAAGCAGTTGGCATGCCTGCTCTAAAGCATATGTGAGAACATGCACACACACAATAATAATAATTAATAAAATTCACATTAAATAAATGGTGAGTGCTGAATAACACAATGCTCAAACTACGAGTCAAAATGTTAAGTTGTTCAAGGCAGACTTACATCATTAACTTCCATAAAATGCAGTTTTAAAAATTGACACTCAAAAACTCACAGTGATGAGAATATTAAACTCAGAAATCAGAAGCCCCAAACAGAAACCCCCAGCTTCATTAGTGGGACAGCCTTGGCATATCAACTTGTCTTTCTGAACTTTGAAGTTCCCATGGTGATCTGATGACCTCTTAGGTCACGTGGATTTGAGATGCGCACTTGAAATAACAGACATCAACTCCTTTTACAAACTAATATTCTTTTTTTTTTTTAATTTTATTTATTTATTATGCATACAGTTTTACAGAAGAGGGCGCCAGACCTCATCATAGATGGTTGTGAGCCACCATGTGGTTTTGCTGGGAATTGAACTCAGGTCCTCTGGAAGAACAGTCAGTGCTCTTAACCTCTGAGCCATCTCTCCAGCCCCACAAACTAATATTCTTGACATGAAGTTGCTCATAGTTAGTTAAAACACCTCTGAGAGTTTAGGACTATACAGAATTATAAAGATTTCCTTTTAAAAATTATGTTAGGAGTGAAAGAACAGCTCAGCAGGTTAAGTGCTTGCCACCCAGGATCTGAGCGTGCTACCTAGAACCCACAGAAAGATAGAAGGAAGGAAGAAGCCTTGCCCATAATTGTTTTCTGACCTCCATATGCACATCCTGGTACCTGCGTGTTCATATTATATATCATATGCACACAATAATAATTATTATTATTTTAAAACTTGCATTAATTTCATGTAAGCTGACTGGCAGGTTGCATACCTGTAGGCAAACACTGTTTCTTTCCATCATTGTTTTCTCTTTGTCCCTGCGTAGATGGCTGCCAATCCTCCCCCAGGAAGAGGGAGTCTGACTCCTCACTTTGGTGGTGGTGGGAATAGGGTTGCTTTGAGCCTCTGGGACACAATAAATCAATTCTGATTAGCACTTGACTAGTTAATAAAAGGCCATAAAAATAGTACTTTTCAATTATTTACTTTTCTCTCGCCAGTTTTGCAGGGGAGTCATTTTTTAAATACTGCTTTAAAGCATAATGTGCTGGGGTGTAAAAGGCCTCTGAAATAACCATTCTTTTTTTAAAATTTTTTCTAATGTCTTTTCTTTTAAGATTTATTTATTATGTATACAGTGTTCTGCCTGAAAGTATGCCTGTAGGCCTGTAGAGGGCACCAGATCTCATCAAAGATGGTTGTGAGCTACCATGTGGGTGCTGGGACTTGAACTCAGGACGTCTGGAAGAACAGCCAGTGCTCTTAACCTCTGAGCCATCTCTCCAGCCCTTGAACTAACCATTTTAATGCCCTTCATTTCTAAAAGGGACATCTATGAGGCACATAAAAGACAGTAAAAAATACTGAGTCAGAAAAAGAGTGTGAAGGAAAGAAAGGAAGAACAAAAACACTGGAGAGCGGACATGCCCAGGACTCAGCGGGGTCACAGCACCATCAGGGGACATCTGTTTGTGTCTTCAGCCTTTCACTTTGCAAATTCACAACCTTGCCTGGCTACACCTCCTCTGGGAACACTATTAGGTGAGCAATTGCCAGGCTCAGTTGCTTTACCTCTCTGCCTCTTCCCCCTCCCTCTGTCAGCCTTGCCCCGCCCCCACCTGTCTCTCCTGGGCCACCATAGTCCTCTCCTATCGTGTCTCACTCCTTCCAGATTCTCCACGTTCTGATCTAATCTGTATTCTGCATGTAGGATTTCCCTATTTTTCCCTTCTGTTTTGTTGGTGGTGTTTATACTCCAAGGTCCTCAAGAAAATGTTGCATGACCATTTGGCCACCTCTCCTAGTTTTGAAAATTACAGGACGGAGACCAGGTTTTAGAGCATTTAATGCCACCACTTGCTGTCTGGCCTATTAAGTGTATAGCAGACAATCTTCTGCATACAAAATAATTCTTACTTGAAGTATTCATGCATGGTAATTGTAGGGCATTAAAAGCAATGTTTTGCAGTTCAATTTATGCTAAGTGCTTGCACCCTTTCATTATAAATATCCCAACTGAGATGACAATGAAAAGAACAGATCTGGACATGCATTTTGATTCCTGTATTGGGTTTCCTCTTAGCATATTCTTCAATAATCTAAACCCAGAGTATCTCACCTTTTTTTTGTCTTGGACATCTTGACTATCAGTGATTCTGAAGAAGCCCTATACTTACTGGCCATTTTCGTCTATCAATGAATGGTCCTAGACATTCTCTGTTCACTTTTCTCATTTTTATTTAGTTTTATATGTATGGGTATTTTGCCTGCATATATGTCTATGCACCACATACATGCAGCCAGATAAGGGTGTTTGATTGTTTGGAACTGGAGGTAAGGACAGTTGTGATCTGCCATGTGGTTGCTGGGACCTGAACCCAGGTCATTTCCAAGGGCAGCCACTTAACTATTGAACCATCTCTCTCTCCAGTCCTGCTTCTGGGTTTCTCTTCTAGGCCCCAACACTTCCCAGAAGGCCTCACTTTTGGACACTGTTAGGTTGGAGAATGTTTCCAACACAAGACTTTGGGGCACATAGCAACACTGCAGCAAGAGAGCATGGACCTCAGCTTACCTAACTTCACGTGTGGATGCCACCGTGTTCTCCTCAATTTGAACAGTTCTTCCTTGACTTTACATTGCTTTTCTTTTCTGGCCTTGCTGTATTGGGCTCACACAAACCTGAGACAGTAAACACTCCACTTACTTGAAAATTTAATCTCTTCAAATAGAAACAATTTGTGAATATTTAATGCATAGCTGTGCCCATCTCCATATTTTTATCTGGTCTCAAATTTCCCTATTAATCTGTTCAGGAAAACTTTGGTTTTACATTCTCAGATTTCCATTGCCCTTCTGATGTTCATATTGTACCACAGTATTCATGTGGCTTTCTGTGACCTAAGCTGCAGTCACCGTCTCCAGTGGGAGCTTCCAGGGCCTTTCCATTGTCTTCCTTTGTTACTGATTTTGATATCCACCACAGGAAAACTTAATTTGCTTCTCCTATGGTTATGTAAACATTATAAGCAAAGCCTCCTTGCTGTGACCTGCATGGCTTTGGAATTGAATTGACCATAGCTATGGGGAATAAAAGAACTGTAACAGACATATACAGCAAAAAGCTGGGATCAGGTGGCCCATGCATTCTGATGGAGACTCACCAGCAGCGTAGAAGTTCATGGGGTACTATAGATAGCTGAATGAGGATGCTAATTAGTAAATCTTAGGAGGGGGTCTCTGTAAAGGGGCAGACTCAGGCTGCAGTCATCCTGAGAGAAAGATGTGGTTAATACTGCACACGCTGTCAACATCCATGCTCTCATCAATGGGACTGAGGCACTTCTGTCATGGATGAGGCTGTGCACGTGTCATGAATGTTCATTGATACAAGGATATAATAGTTCTCATCTCCTGCATACTTTTAGGACTTTCATTTAATCCCTCAAAATTCTTTTAGGATTTATATTTCTTATTATTTTTCTCATAACAACATACAATTTCAATTTTGAAGACTTTTCTCCTTCCTTTGATATAGAGGAGGTTTCTTAGTGAGTAGATTTGAACCACACCATTTCTTTATTGGCATCGTGAATTTTTCTTCTTCTTGCCTTAAAAAGCAAAATAAACCTTTAATTATTATTATATATCAAATATATTAGCTCTTTGCATAACAAACCACTTGAAACTTAATAAGTTGACTACATGAGTCTGTGAAACAATGATTTGGGTTAGCTCAGATGAACAGTTTTTCTGGTTTTTACTGGGCTCTATCATAAAATTGTGGTCAACTTTGGGTGATTTATTAGTCAAAAGATATTACAAGGCTAAGATCGGTGTTAGAGTGGTGGTGTTGGCATATAGAATTACAGGATAAGGTTGTACATATGAGTCCAATTATTTAGGACCACCCACACAGTCAGTGTTGAAATATTTGTTCATTATCATATTGTAAATCAACTGAAGGAAATAAATAATTAGTTGAGGTATCCACAACAATTCTTCACAGGTGAGTCTTGAGACATGACAAGCTTCTGTGACTGGTGGTGTATAGGAGGTATATGGAGCTACCTGGTTTACTATGACATGTCCTTCCTAATTATCTGAGAAATGTGGCTTTTATCCTTGGATTGAATCTTGGTCTCCCCAGTGATGTTTGTCTCAACAGCATCAGTGGTAAGTCAATGAAGGTCTTCTCCCGCCTCTTTCTTACTGATCTTCTGGGTGATGACCAGGTAAGAATGAGAACCTACCAGTGTCTTCACACAAACCCATGCAAAGCTACCCTCTTTGTCCAAGATGGCAAGATATCATCAAAGGCCTTTGTGAACTCTGGGATGTCAACAACAAATTATATGTTGAGGAAATAATTCCATAAAGGTTAGGACATGTGCAGAGTGGCCATCATTTGCATCTCTGATGTAAATTTGTCCAAATCTGTGTGTTCAGCTGTTGCTCTGTCATTGTTGTATAACACACATACAATGCATAGATCTGAAATGTCAACTTGAATGAAGTTTGACAAGTGTCTCTACCATCCAAAATCAAGTTCCAAAACTTTACATTTGCCCAGGAAGATTCCTTCCATTGAGTCTTCCTAGTGCCAGGGCAACTTTCCACCCTCCATCTGCAGACATGCTGCTGCCACTTCTTCAAGTTCTTGTCAATGGAATCTATTTCCTTCCCCACTACATAATGCTACCGAGATTTAGCCACCTTGAGGCAGGTACATGTCATGAATGTTCCAGTGAGTGAATACAGCACAATTTTTAATCTACAGTTGGTTTTAATTTTTAATGGACAGTTTGTTCATTTTTAGCATTTTGTTAGAATTTAAAGGCTGCAATAAACATTTCCATGGTAGGCTGCTTGCTTGTATAAAAAACAATTGCCTAGAGTTCTGCTCTCAAAGATTTCTTTGATCTTCAATGAAATGAACATAATCTAAATGGTTAGTGTTGGCCTTAATCTTATGCACTTTGTTATAAATTTCAAAAGTAGTACTTAGTGTCTGTTATATAAAAAATACATTCATAGAAAAAGTATTGTGCATTCATCAGCTACAATCATCACTGACGATCTGAATAAAGATTTCTCTGACATTGTAAATATACATGTGTCCTTGATCCTGCCAGAGGTAAGGACATTTCTGCTTCAGAATTTTATAAATAAAGAACAAGGCATTCTTGTTTATCATCTCTTTAAGTTTTGGAAAGAAACACATAAATGGACAGGTAGCTAATACAGTAACTGGTAGCATTATATTTATAATTTATAATAAACTCTCAAGATTTCCAGATGCAAAGTATAAATAAATAAATTTCTTGTCATTGTTTGAAAATAAAGTAGGCATTTATCTTGTATTAAATGAACATAAATGGGATGAAGTGTTGATTCTGTATCTGCCATCTAAGCTAAAAAAAAAATGTAATGGCTCTCAGAATGAGACACATCATCAATTCCTGGTTTAACATTGGTTCAGAATAAAAGGACATGGGCTGAGTTATGGAGCTGTTGGTTTTGTAAAAGAGAGAATAGATAACCATTAGTTATGTTTCTTTCTATTGCCCACGCTGGGACAGATGCCCCACATCTCCCTTCCATCTCCATCTCCATGGCCACTGCAGAGATGTAAAGCCTTCCACTAGTGTTGTTTTTCTCTCAGATGCTAACGAATTGTCCTCCAACTTCCTTCCAAGTCCCTTTAAAATTCTTTTCATCACAAGACTAAGAACCCATAATGGAACCATTTCCCTAGCAATACCTTAAATTATCCAAGCTTCCGTCTGTCCTCATTTTTAACAGATATACCAGTGCTATCATTTGCCTTTGTAGCTATAAATGTCAAAATCAAATTCTGTTGTTTGATTCACCAGCTTCAGGTTCTATCTGGACCTCCAGTTTAGAGGATTTGAGCACCCTTTTTCTACTCATTCATTTGGTAGCAGAACGAATGTCAAATTTATAGAATTTAATTATAAAATAAAAATTTATAAATTAGTTATAAAAGTTGAGAAGTGGGGCTAGAGAGAGTCCAACAATCAGAAGCACTGGCTGCTCTTGTAGAGAATCCAGGTTTGGGTCCCAGCACCTACATGCCACCAGCAACTCTAATTATAGGGGATCTGATGTTCTCCTCTGGTCTTTGTGGGCACAGCTCACACAGAGTGCAATAGACATGTGTACAGGCATATTGTGTGACAAAAATTTTCCTAGGGAGAAGTAACATATATGTCTACTAATGCCAGATAGGGATCCTATGAAAGATCAAAGTATTGATATCAGCAAAGTCCAACTTGATGAGGCAGTGAGTTTTATTGGGGTTCACTACAGAATGTGGGTTAGGGTTTACTTACAGGACTAGAAATGACTCAAAGATGAGTGCATTACCAAAACCCATCCCAACATGGGTGATGCCTCACAAAATCTGGGAAACCTGGATCACTTTAAACAGCTTGCTGGTAGCTCAACAGGTTGGACTGCATCTTTTCCAAGTGACTGGTCTAACCATCTTCGAGGCAGCTTGGCTGGTCTCAGAGTCTTTGCTGCTTCATTTCTTTCCACATGTGGGGACTCTGCTTTTGTCACTTACTCTGCGAGGGAGGAGCCCAGTGATTCTGGTCAGTTTTGGGGACTTCCTGAAGCTATTATAAATTGTATACCTTCCTGTTTAAGAAGCTTCCCAGCTGTATGGAATGTTTCAGTCTAGATGAAAACTGTTACACAACAAGGCAAAACATTCATCATTCATGCAAAAGAAATGAAATGTTTTCAAAGTTGATAAGTAATTAATATATTTATTATTTGATAATTTTTATTTTGCTCATTATTAAGGAAAAGAAGCTCAGGGTTCTGCTCATCCTATTTATGGCTAGATGCCTTCACTCCTACACCACTCCCGGGAGATAACTGAGCATCTAAGCTGAGTGAAGGTCTTCTGTGCTGTTTGAAATTTTATGGAAACACATCAGTTCATTTTTTTTAAAACTTTTGCTTATTTGTAGATGCTGAGAAGTTACAGGTCAGATGAAACTCTTAGAGGAATAGCTACCTCCATGGCCTGGTTTGCTTTCTATTGCTGTGATGAACAGTGTAACTACAATGACTTAGGAAGGAAGTTTATTTGACTGCCACATCCTAGGGAAGTCAGGGCAGGAACTCAATGCAGGAACCTGGAGGCAGGAACTGAAGCAGAAGCCATGGTGCTGCTTCTTGGCTCCCTGTTCATGGGCTTGTTCAACCTGCTTTCTTATAGCGTTCTGGACCATCAGCCCAGGGGTGACAGCACCCTCAGTGAGCTGGGCCTCCCCCATTGATCATTAGCCAGAAAGAAAATGCCTCACAGAATTTTCTAGAAGCCAATTTGATGGAAGCATTTTCTAAATTCAGGTTCCCTCTACCTGCCGGTTATGGTGGCACACGCCGGTAGGATTTGCTGAAGGTTCCCTCTCCCCAGATGATCCTATCTTATGTCACATGACAAAAAACTGACCAGCTATTGTGAAAAGATCATGTTTGCATTCTTTATGTATACAACCATGATTGAGGGGTGGTTAAGAAAGCATCTTCACTAGTATATTCTGACAAGGAAGTTTGGGGACACATTTCATACAAAGATGGTGTCTTAGGGTTTTTATTGCTGTGAAGAGACACCATGACTACAACAACTTTTATAAAGGAAAGAAAAGTAATTTGGGTGGCTTACATTTTCAGAGGTTTAGTTCATTATCATCATGGTGTGACATGGTGATGTATGAGCAGACATGATATTGGAGAAGGAGCCAAGTGTCCTACATCTTGACTTATAGGCAACAGGAAGTGGTCTGTCTCATTGTGAGTAGCTGAACAAAGGAGACCTCAAAGCTCTACCTCCACAGTGACACACTTCCTCCAACAAGACCACACCTACTCTAACAAAGCCACTGCTCCCTTTAGTGCCATGCCCTTTGAGGTCCATTTTCTTTCAGACCACCACAGGTGGGTAGGCCCTTCCCACAGGCTTGCAGGTGTTGTTTCTTCTCACATTCTTCAGAGTATCACTATGACAATTAAGCAGTTGATACAACAGGATAATTCCCCCCATTAGAAGCCAATAACATGAAATAAAATTTAATGCAGGGTTCTTCATAGCGTTTCACTGAAAGAACTTATGTGGCCCAGACTCAAGCTGTTGGGTTGTCACAAACATTATTTTCAGCCCACATTCCTCTGTCTCTTTTTATAATATAATTCATTTAAAAAAAACAGATTCATCTTTCAAATTCACACCATGGTAATGTTCCTTAATAACCAAATAGGCTCTTAATGTGAGTTTCTAATCTCTTATTCTGCTGCAGCTTTGGGGGTGGGAATGAAGTTCGGTTTGTAGGATATAGAGGTGGTAAAAAAAAATTAAAGCTCAAATGGTAACTTGTTTGGGGTCAGGGCAGAAGCACTGCATGGACAGTGAAGAAGTGAGGGCCTTTGTGCAATGTGCATTCTTCTGCTCCCTCCAGTCTTTGAGGAGAAAATGTTCTGTTTCACTAAACATACAGTTCAGGGGATCTGCAATTACCATACAGGAAAGAAGTCTAAATTAAAATTAGACGATGTGATGAATGTCTGAGCTGTTAATGGAAATGAACCTGCTTCCTCTTTTAATGAGCAGAATTTGTCAAGAAGGCTCCCTGCTGTAAGGTCAACAGTAGGAAGGGAGCAGAGCTGCACCGTGATAGATCCTGTTGGCCAACTCCACCAGCAGAAGGGATTACGAAAGTGCTTTATGTAAGCACTGTGCTGAAGTCAGCTGTGGAAATCAGAACAGCTGACCTGTGATGATAGCGGCCACCTTCGCTTCCTGCCCTTCCCTCTGCCTGCTGAGAACCTGGGTTTCACTTCCCTGTGGTCAAACATGGGGAATAGTAACATGATAACCACACATTGCACAGGGTGATTGTGGGAAAGCGCAGAATAACATTCATTAAACACCAGCTGGAGTAATAAGTGTTAATACAGACTCTTGCACATCACTTAAAACATAAAGCAGCCATCTAAGAAGAGCATGGTGTCACCACTTATTCTAACTGGGTGGCCATGCATCACACAATCACTTTGCTTAGCCGTTGGAAATAGAAAGATATGCATGTCTTTTCTACAAAAAAAAAAAAAAAAGAAAAAGGTTACCATGTTTTTCTAATTTTACAGCATCCACACTGGCAAACTACTCATTTACAATAAAGGAAGGACTATGTAATATAAGGTGAGGATGATCTTCAATCTGTTGTTGACATTCATTGGTTTGTTACTGTATTCTGCATGTGTACAAGAATTTGCTCTAAATGATTTTGGCGCCTAAGCTATATGTACTAACTTGTGTGCTGCTGCAGTCACCCGGGGAACAAGAACATCCAGGAAGTCTCTAAGTTTATAACTTGAAGTCATCCATGAGGGTGTGGTCATTACCTTCTTTACCAGCTTGATTGACAGCAGAGGCACCCAGGAGACACACCTCTGGGTGTCTGTGAGAGCATTTCTAGAAGGTTTCACGGAAGAAGGAAGATCCATCCTAAACTTGAGTGACACCAGCCAATGGTCTAGACTAAATAAGAAGACCTGGTGAGCACTGATATTTTCATTCCTTTGCTTACCTATTAGTGCCATGCTTCTGCTGCCATGATGGATCGAACTCTCCGAACTGTGAGGCGGAAGACTTCCTTTCCTTAGCCTGCATTTTGTCAGGTATTCAGTTACTACAGCCTGAAACAAAAATGCTGTGAACATGTAACACCCCAGAGATAAGCAGACAGATTGGGGTTAGTTTCCCCTTACAGGGCTGGTTCAGTCACAGCACTGAGTGTGTCCTGACAGCGTGTACAAGGGGAAGCACAGCAAAGGCTGTTCCTGTTCTGTGTAAATAACCCTTACACCAAATCTGTGACAGTGGTGTATATATATATATATATATATATATATCAGAGCTCCCGTTTTCCACATGAGTAAATTGACAAATGACTCAAAGTAATTCAAAGTAACACAGGGCAGAAGGTGCCTGGCCTGCTAGGAAATACAACATCACAGGATTTTGTAGCAATTTGGGAGTCCTAATTAACTTTGAGAAGTGTCAGGGAGGTAGGAATCATTCAAATTAAACAGCATATGTAAATCTCTGGGTGGGTGGACCAGTGCCAAGAGGAATGAAGTATCTCCTATAGACAGGAATATTCAATTGGTAACGGGAGGTAGAGCCTGTGTGTGCCTTCTTAGGGTGTGGGAAGAGAGTATGGGACACAGGATATGCATGCTTTTCCTTGATATAGCAGACATTTTAAATACTTAAGTGCACATTGGAGCATCCCTCAGTTCAGTGCACAGGAGGCAGAGGTAATGTGTGTGTGTGTATGTGCACACATGTGGTAGATTTAGGCTAGTCTGGGATACATAGTGAGAGCCTGTCTCAAAAGAGGGGAAGACTTGTTTTCAGAGCTGGGAAATGTGGCTCAGCAGTTAGGAATGTTTAAAGGTATTGCAGAGGACCAGGGCTCATTCCACACCTACACACTCACTCATAACTGCCCGTAACTTCCAGGTCCAAGGGATCTGATACTTTCTGATTTCCATGGGCACCAACACCCACCTGGTACACAAAACCTCACTCAGGCAACATACAGACCCACAAATAAAAAATATTTGTTTCAAGAGTATGTTTGTTTGGCATCATAGGAGGATCTCTAAAGGACACTGTTTTGGGATTTGGATAGGTGTTGCTGAACCCGAACTGCTGGCAGAAAAGGGAAGGATGCTGGGCCTGACACGCAGAAATGATCAGTGACCACTACAAAAATGGTGTGATTCAGGGGTGAGAGAGAGAAACTCAAACCAGGTATTTGGTTCCACTTTTTCCAGTCTGCTAAAAATAAAAAAATAAAAAAATGTAGAAGTCAAAAATTGACTGAAGCCTGAGGTTTTCATTCTCCTTCCATCCCTTTCTTCAGTCACCTTTAAAATTGGAGTGAATGAGCCTCTGTCTGTATCTGGTGTGGGACCATCACACATAATTCCTCCTTTAATCGCCCCCTACAAAGTCACAGAACATACTCCAGTGTAGGAGACCCTAACACACAAATACTGAGGCTGCCAAGCAGAAGGATTGGGGAGTAGCTATTTGACTCATGCTAACAGTTCTTTGTTTTACAAAACAATTCACTCTTATAAAATTCTTTTCAACAGTTAAGTAGTGGCATACCATAGATGCAAAACTGAATAAACAGGGCCTGCTGCCTCAGTTTAGGAGGCATATGCTCTGGAATGATGGATATAGATGTCTGGATAACTTGCACTCAATAAAGGTCCAGTATTCTAGGACTACAGGATAGAACAATTAACAGATACATGGGTGAAGTAAGCTGCTAGAATGGGGTATTTCGAGTCTAAATGAGCAAGTTCACCAGGGGATACCTTACCTTAAGAATGACAGAGCAGAAAAGTGAACACACACACACACACACACACACACACACACACACACACACAAATATAAAGCAATGTGTTATCATAGTTTCCTCTGCAGGCATTGTCCTTCAGCCTAGATGCAATAGTTGGAAGCTCCTGTACCCTTAGCTATAATGCCACAGGACCAAGGAGCTTGTGGGTGTAATTGGAGCTGAGAAATTGAAAGTTCTGAAGATAGATTAAGTGGAGGCCATAAGTTATCACTGACATTTCTAGCTGGAATAAGAATGATATAGCCCAATTTTTAGTGTTGCTTTAAAAAGATATAATGCTTTCAAAATAATATAGAGAATAGTTTGAAGGGTAGAATTCTTTAAGTAGAATCTCTATTTTAATTAAAGTATGATTTGTTTTGTTTTAAAAAATCTGCTTGCTTGAATCAGGGCTTTATATTGTGTAAGTAGGACTTAGCTTGCTTATGAAGGTAAAGCCCAGGTCTGCCACGGTGTTTTAATACCTAGTTTTTCCTCTTAGCAGTGGCATGGGGCATCCTTGCTTGAGCCTCTGCTGCTGTTCTGTATATTCTGGTATGTTGTAAATATTTGTCCTTCCTACTGGCTTAATAAAAACACTGAATGGTCAAAGGCAGACAGGAAGTGTAGGCGGGGCTATCACACTAAGAAAACTCTGGGAACAGGAAGAACAGAGAGAGGCCAGAGAGACACCATGGAGACATCATGATGAGATGCCAGCAGACACGGAGGAAGGAAGTTAAAATGCTGCTCTGGGAAAAGGTAGCGAGACTCATGGCTAAACAAGATACGAATAATAGCTTAGTTTAAAAGTAAAGAGGGCTGGAGAGATGGCTCAGAGGTTAAGAGCAGTGGCTGCTCTTCCAGAGGACCTGAGTTCAATTTCCAGCAACCACATGGTGGCTCACAACCATCTATGATGACATCTAGTGCCCTCTTCTGGCCTTCAGGTATACAAGCAGACAAAACACTGTATACAATAATAAATAAATAAATCTTTAAAAGGAGTAAAGTGTTAGCAAGTTATAAGTTATATCCCTGGGGCCTAGGCCAATCAGCATAAAATTAATGTAAGCGTCTGTGTGTTTCTGTGGGATCTGCAGGTCTGCAGATCTGGACCAAGTTTTGGACAGGCCAAAAACTTACTGTTACACTGTGCTGGTCTGACAGACTTAGATTGATTTTCCATCCTCCATATCACAGGTTTTCCAGGTACCAAAGTGATGGGTACAAACAATTCCAGCACATTGAGTCCTCGGTCCTTCCCATTTCATTCTCCAGGAAAAGCAGATGTGGTGACTCATGCCCTAACCCTAACCCTCAGGACACTGAGGCAGGAGGATTGCCAAGTGCAATGTCAGCCTGGACTACAGAGCAAGACCCAATCTCACTAACCAAGAAAGAACAGTAAACATTAAAATGTTTAATCAATCCTCTGTAACTACAGTTCCAGATGGTCTGATGGCCTCTTCTGGTCTCCACATGCTGTGTGTGCCCATGCTGCATGTTCATGCAGGCCTTAGGTGACTTGTATTTTTCTTTGCCTTGAGTTATTTTTACTAATTAAGCACTCTGGGGTCCATTTACAAAGCAGAACAGGATTCATGTAACCCTTCAGATGAATGAATTCAGTTCTCAGAATGGGGAAACAATACATGTGGTAAGCCCTATTGTTTTTCAAGGGATTTCCAATGGAGTTCAATGCTGACTTGTGATAGCAAGCATTCTGCCCAGCTCTGTGATTTTTTAAAGAGAATGCAGAGCTCTCCTGACTTGGCCTTCCTCCTTTATCTCCACTTGAATTCCCACCTGCCTCTAAGCTGCTTTGACAAAGGCCGCACAGTTCCTTTATTATCCAATGGTAATTTGCAGCGTACAGGAAGTCATCCTACATCAACAAAGGACCTAGGACTCAAGAAGACTACATGTGAACTGGTGCAAACATTTAGCCACTGGCTGCTTGTCTGATTGACAACTGAATGTCATTACAGCTGAGTGTCATTCAATTTACAGTTACCATATCCCAGTGGGCTGTAGGCTGTAAGTAACTCCTTTAAGACTCCAGCACTTGACTAGAGACATGGCTGAGCAGTTAAGAGCACTGATTGCTCCTCCAGAGGACCTGAGTTCAAATCCAAGCACCTACATGGCAGATTACAACTGTCTGTAATTCCAAGATCTGACACCCTCACACAGACATATATATACATGCAAAGAAACTATCAATGCACATTAAAATAAATATTAGACTCTGATACTACTAGATCCAAGTGATTCAGGAATCTTAGTCATTAGTGTTGTGGGGAGAGGGTGTATAGGGGTATAACATGATCTACAGGATTGCCCAGATTCTAATTCTATCTCCCCAACTTTTCTCTCTGTTTCTCCTTTCCTACCTCTCTTCTTCTCTCCCTCTCTCCCCCTTTTCCTCCGCTCTTCTCATTTTTATTTTCCAGTGTGGGAATTGAACCCATGACTTTACACATACAAAGGAAGTAATAAACTACTCAGCTATATCCCCAGCCCTAAGATTAAATTCTCTACCCTAAGACATATCTTCTTCATCTTTCAGGCTAGGAAGGATCTTGGAGCTTCTTTTTTGCCTAGTAGTACATTCTGCCTGATCCGATGGTCATTACTCCTTTTTGACCCATATTTTGAAACTCACTTTACCAGACTCTCCCTATCCTTCAAAAATATTTTGATACCTTGGGAAGCAGGTGATACAAACCCTTTTTCTTGCAATATTAACTCTTTCATCCATGGATACCAGAGTCTTAGGGCTGGAAGGGAACCTATAGTTTATTGACGAAGAGGATGGAAAGGCCACGGAAGACAGAGGCTATTATCTAAAGCCCAGTGGTGTCATGATATGGCTTCCTGGCCATCCTAGGACAGAGTTCTGCTCTGTTAATTATATTTCTGGTTGAGTCTTCATCTTTGAGATCCTGTATGGGTCTCCCTTGTCTGCAGCATAGACAGACCTCAGGCTATCACATTTTCCACCTACCCTGAGAACAGAGAGCCTCTATTTAATTTTGGAATGCTTCTTTGATGTCATCTGATTAGAGATGCTCCTTAGATTTTCTAACGGTAGTCATGGAGTTTCTCTTAGCAAACCTGTACCAGTCTTGAACTTGGATCTATCTATAATTGAAAATGTCATCACATGTTTTTTTTAAATACTATTTATTTAAATACTATTATAGTTTCATACTTAGAATTCAAAATAATGATGTCATACATGAAATTATTTCAAATACTACCATGCATTGGGATCTGGCTCTATACTAGGAAACCCAAAAAGGTTGGGCTAGTGTGAGAGACACTGGCACCGTGGTGACCACATGCTGTTCAGCCTCAGAACTAGGAGGCAGGAGAGAACCTGAGGAGATCCCAAAGAGAAAGGATCAGTCTTGTCTACGTGGCCAGATATGACCAGGTGGGGACAGAAATCTAACGTCATGAAATCCTTTGATATTTACAGAACCTGAAGAATCCAGACTTAGAAATAAAACATTATATTGAAATATGATGATTCACTTTTTAAAAAGGAGGATATTGTGTAGGGAAAAGCTCAGGAAAAGTCAGGAGCTACCAGATGAGACATTTCTAAGCTAGAATCCCAGAAAGGCCTCTGACCAGCTGTGCACAGGTGATGTTGTATACCATAGATTCCCCCCGCACCCCCCACACACACACACTGCAGAGACGATGGAACCTAGTCCTCTACATCACTCTTGTGTACCATGGACCTCGGATGCAGAGTGATGAAACTGAGTCCAGTGTAGACTCCTCCCTGCTGCACAGGTGATGGAGTACAGGCCTTTCCACCTTCCCTGTGCACCATGGGCCTTCTCTGCAGAGAGTACCTTGCTCCCAATGTTAGATCAGCTAAGGGCTAGACAGGCTTAGTTATTTTCTTAGAGGACCTATTAGAACCAAGGAGTCTGGATTTGATCTGCGGCCAGGCTCTGCAACTTCAAAAGCCAGTAATTGGCTTGGCATTTTAAAAATGCACTCCAAATTGGCCATGAAAAGCTCTCTGGTCAAAGTTACCAGCAAGCCTGTCCTGGGCATCTCTCCACACCACTTTTCTCCCACTCATAGATTCTGCTTTGCCCACACATTTCAGATGATTCATGTGGTAATAGTATATGATTTGAACAAGATAATTTTATATGACAGAGGGAAGCCTATGCACAGTATAAAACCTTTTCCCATGTAATTGGTCACCACCCCATGAAGTCCAAATACTGTTTACAACAGGAGAAAATTACACACGTCTTATTTATGTGGATACCCACATTTTAAAACTTAAAAATGAAATAGTGTGTGTGTGTGTGTGAGTGTGTGTGTGCTGATATAAGTGAGTACATCTGTTTTGTAAAATCAGAATTCATCAGACTGTCCTGCAAATGTTCTTAAGGTCCTGAAAGGAAATAGTCCACTGCAAGTTCCCTGACCAGTTCACCGTGAACCTCAAAGTTAACGGCGTCCAAATCAGTCTCCTGCAGAAGGGAACCTGAACATAACGATTTCCCACATGTTTTAGTTGGCTTTCTGCAGCTTTGAGAGGAGAGGGTTTGTTTCTGTTGACAGCACACAGTCTGTCATTCATGAAAGTCAGGGCAGGAGCACAGGGCAGCAACCTGGAGGCAGAAACTGGAACAGAAGCCATAAAGGAGCACTACTTACTGGCTTGTTCTGCTGCCCTGCTCAATCCTTCATATACTGCCTGGGACAACCCGCCCTACAGTGATTGTTCCGCCCACAGTGGGCCAGGCCTTCTTGTATCAACCAGCAATCAAAATAATGTCCTACAGGCCCATCAGATGGGGAAACTCCTCAATTTCTGTTCCCACTTCACAGATATTTCAAAGCCAACAACTGCAGTCAAATGCTCTACCACTGAGCTATACCCCTAACCTGTCAAAGCCACTTCAAAGCCAACAACTGAAGCCAGCTATGACACCATACTTCCATCCGGCTATGCCAACAGCATGCTGAAGTCATTTTCTCAAACTCTTGCTTGGGGCCGAGTTACCATGTGCAATGGCCAGACCAACCTCTCCTCCATCCTACGCCTCACAATCCACACACCCATCCATTTTCAAGCTCAGGCACTTGGGTCCGCAGCTCATAAGTGTGAAGGTGAGAAGTGTCTCAAATGTAGTCTCTGCAATGCGGCTTGTGTGTCATTGAGCAAGTTAAGAAATTTGTCATCTCAGCTCTGAAAGCTGACCTCAGGCTCTTTGTGTGCTGACTGACCTTCTGCTCTTCCTTCAGGCCTCTCTGCCAGGGCTGGAACCAGCCTCTGAGTTCTACTCTGGTCATGTCCAGCTTTGGTGTAAGCTGGGAATGTGGCAGCATTGAACTACAGTGGGCTTTAAAAACTTACACCAAATATCCTACTTTCTTGCTACTTTACACTTGACCTTTCTTTGACACAGTTTCCTTTTCGTAAAAACCAAAAAGATTAAAGTTGCCCTTCCAACTTCAGAGTCATGGTGAGAAAATACGGGTTTAGACCTGGGAAGTCGTGTGATGTACTCACACAGGACCCCACATCCCTATTAGCACTCTATTCTTGGTCTTTCTCCGAGACCTTAACTTCTCATTGAAAAGTGGGGGAGCCAAGCCTACGTCCGTCTGACAGGGCATATTTTCATTTAAAAGGATAAAGATGAAAACTTAACAATGCACTCCAGCAAACACACACACATGTTCCTTTCCTACCCACAGTGGATTTCTCTGCCTATGCTATGCAGCTGTTCTCATGGCTCAGATGGATACTTCAACAGCATTCACAGGCATCCCTTGTCTCTAGGATTGCTTGCTAGCAACCATCCATCATCTGACAACTCCAGGCATTAGATGAGGCAAAGCTGGTGGTGTCTCTGCCCTGCTTGAAACCTGGCATGCACCCCTACCTGGCCGTGCACCCTACCTGGCCGTGCACCCTACCCGGCCGTGCACCCCTACCTGGCCATGCACCCCTACCTGGCCATGCACCCCTACCTGGTCGTGCACCCCTACCTGGCCGTGCACCCCTACCTGGCCGTGCACCCCTACCTGGCCGTGCACCCCTACCTGATGGTCTGTCTCCCCATACATGGTTGTGTTCCCTCTTGCTGCTAAGCGTTCCCATTAGACCCCATTTTCAACAGTTCAAGTTCTGTTTCCATAGCTTTATTTCAAAAATACAGATTCCCCGCATGAAAAGAAGCATGTTGTATTTGTGTCTGACATAGTTTGCTAAATATGCTGAGCTCCAGTTTCAATCCTTTGCTTGAAAATATGATTTCACTCTTTCCTGTGGCTGAACAGGACTCCACTGTGAGCGTGTGTGTGTGTGTGTGTGTGTGTATGTGTGTGTGTGTGTGTGTGTGTGTGTGTGTGTGTGTGTAAAAACGTAAAAAAGTGTTTTCTTTTAGCTCATTCATCCTTTGATGGTTGGTATCTAGGCTGAGTCTGTAACTAATTATGACCAGTGCAAGGTAACATAGATGTGTAGGTATCTGTTGTTTGATAACTTTGATTCTTTAAGTGTGTATCATATGGATAGTCTTTGGATCATATGAAAGTTCAATTTTTAGGGTTTTTTTTTTTTTTTTTTGAGAAACATTCCCCAGAGGCTCAGGTGCTAGATCACTTGTGTCCCAGTTGATGGTGCTATTTGGGGAGATCATGGAACCTTTGGGACAACAGATCTCAACCTTCCCAGTACCATGACCCTTTAACATAGTTCCTCATGACCTCCACTCATACAATTATTTTTGTTGCTACTTTATAACTGTGATGAATCATAAGACAAATATCTGTGTTTTCTGATGGTCTTGGGTGACCTCTATGAAAGGGTTGTTTGACCCTCTGAGGGTAAGAACCACTGCTTTAGGATGTGGACCCTTGCCTAAGGAAATATGTCACTAGGAAGGGCTTTGAAGGGTTAAGGCGTTTTCTCACTTCAGTTTGTTCTCTCTCCTCTCTGTGGTTGAAGCTGTGATCTCTCGGCTCCTTCTGCCATGCCAGCTGCAATGCATCCCCACCACTGTAGACTCCCTTTCTGGGAATGCATGTCCAAACAAACTTTTCTTTAAGTTACTTTTGGTTATAGTGTTTTTATCACAACATCAAAATATAACTGTTACAGAACTTACCAGTTTACACAGAGGTGGGAGTCATTTATCTTCCTATCAGCAATATATGAGGGCTCCTTTTTCCTGCCACATAATTAGGGGCACTTCGTTGCTGTTTGCATATTTGTTTTCTTAACAAAAGTCACCCTGACTTGGATGAGGTGGAATCTCATCTAGTTTTTGTTCTGCACAGTCTCGGTGACCCCCAGAAAGATCCCTAGAACCATGCCGACTCTCCAAATACAATTGCAGAGCAAGGTTTATTACAGCTGTACAGCCGAGCTCAGTTCCTGACTGTCACGCAGCAGTACCAGTGGAGAAGAGCCCCCTTCCTACTCAAAGCAGGGCTTTATAAAACAAAGACCAAACAAAGACCACAGAAATGCCCGCAGTTATCAGGCTGGAAGGTGCCGGGCAGCCAGGACCCAGAGCAAGTTTCTTTACTCATAGGTGGGCTGGGAGGCTGCTGGGGAGGTGCGGGGCTGCCGTCTGATTGGTTGTTTTAGGATGGGAAAGGCCAGAATGTCCTCTGATTACCCAGGACCTTGGGTGCTTGGTCTTGGGGGTTAGAAACTTCTCAGCTCCCAAAGTAACTCCAGACCTCAAGGTGGAGGGACTTTAGTTTTCACAGTTTAGCTTTTCATTTCTCTCATGGGCAAGGATGTGAAACATTGTCTCATAAATGTACAGATAATTTGTGCCTCTCTGCTTTTGAAAGAATTCAGTTCACATGGCCATTTATTGCCCAAAACAATTTATCAGTGTTCAATTCTTCATTATTTTACACATTAGCTCTCTATGAGATGAATAACTAGGAAAACTTGTCCTATCTGTAAGCTGCTTCTCTAACCTGATCTTTGATCCTTGACTATGCCGATGCTTTTAAATTGCCTGTGACCCTATTGGTCAATTTTTGCTGTTGATATTTAAGTCTAGGACATTCTTGCCTGCATCAGTACCTGGAAGAGGCTTCTCTATATTTCCTTCTATCTGTCCTAGAGTCTCAGGTCTTATATTAAAGCTCTGGGCCCATTTTGAATTTGATTTTTTAAATGGTTCTCTTTATTTTTGAGATGACATAATAATATCACTTTCCCACTCTTGGGTTGACTTTTGTAATGGATAACAGACATGAAACTAGTTTTTTTCCTACATGTGGAACCGATTTTTTTCCCAGAACCATGTGTTGAAGAGTCTTTCAAAATTAAGTCACTATAGCTGTGTGCGTGTGTGTGTGTGTGTGTGTGTGTGTGTGTGTGTGTGTGTGTGTTTGCTTCTGGGTCCTGTATTCTATTCCACTGGCCATGTGTCTGATTTTGTGCTAGAATTATGCTATTTTTGTTACTGTGGCTCTGTATTATAGTTTAAAGTCAACTATTATGATTCCACCTAACTCTTTTTGCATAGGGCTATTTGGGATCATTTGTGCTTCTTTATGAAGATTAAGTTTGTTTTTCTAGTTTTGCATGGAATATTGTCCCTTTGTGTAGTTTGGGCTGGCTTTAAGTTCACAATCCTCCTGCCTCAGACTCCTGAGGGCTGATACACCACTTGGTATTTGGTAGAAAATTTTTTCTAACTTTACTTTCAGAAGCCTTTGTTTATAAGTCACTTGCTTGTTTATATGAGCGGCTGGATAGCACACAAATGTCTAGCTTCCCAGTCTGAGAAGCTGTGAGCCAGTAAAGGGAACCAGTAATGCCTCGGGGTCTGAGGAGAAAAGCCTGGAACTCTGGAGAGCCTCTGGTGTGAGTCCATGCTGAAGGACCACAGAAGCTGCATTCTGGTGCCTGGGTGTGGCTGCAGCAGTAAACACCCTCACTTGAAGAGTGCAGCCCTGGCTGCTTCCCCTTTCCTTCAGCCATCAGACAGCTCCCAGCCTATTGGATGGTGTTTCTCTTCCCCTTGCAGTCCCTGTCATCATTAGAGGTCAATGTACAAATCTGTGACATAAGTAAATGATCTTGGATTAAACCCTGGGAAGAGTGGATGCTAGCTCAGGAGGAAGCCAGGACCAGCAGTGGAAGGTTGAAGGGTATTAGCTTAACCCATATTGTCTGAATTGTTCACAAACAGAGAGTATGCCTGTATTTCTCTTAAGGTACAATTTAAAGGAAGCTTTAATATTATTGACTTTTTTAGAATTATTTTCTATTTATTGATTTAATGTGCGTGTATGCCTGTGTCCCACTTGTGTGCATGGTGCCTTCAGAAGCCAGAAGAGGGCGATGTATCCTCTGAAACTGGGGCTGCAGCTGGTTGCCTGCTGCCCTGTGGGGCTGGGAATTGAACCCAGGCCCTCTGGAAGAATAGTCCGTGCTCTTAAGCACAGGCTTTAGCCCCAATTTAATACTACTTTTACTGGACTATAGAGAGAAAGCTAGAATGGGAGACCTCATAGGCACTAAGACTTTTCAAGTTGAGATGGAAGTCTGTTAGAAAGATTTCTAAAGCTGGGCTTTCATCTATCCACATATGATTCAGCACCTCCTTCCTCATTCATTCTGCGGGATAAGGGCTGACATTGCCCTGATACTGGTGGGAATATAGAGAAACAGATCACATTTGCAAATAAAACCTGAACCATCCCAAACCGGGATGTTCTAGGCCTGAGCTTGACCAAGGAGCTGGTATTGTTCTATTCCTGGTTTGGGTTTGGTCCTGCAATGAATGAATTTTGTTACCTCAGATTTTATGCTAAGCACAAACTCTGCCGTTTTGATAAATTTCCTTCTTTCATTTTAGACTGCCCAAAATGGTCACATTCTTCATTTTTAGTGGGTCTTAACTTATTTTTAAAACTCCTAGAAGGAAACATAAATCTGAACAGCAGGTAGTCAGACCATCCATGGCCCCAGTAAGCCTGTGTCCATCCAGGCAACTGAATAATGTTCCAGATCTTTCCAGATGAGAAGGTAACTTTCCACTGGTAATTCCAGAAAGCATTATTTTAATTTTCTAATCTGTGTGGTAAGGAGATGAGAGTCAGAAGGAAAGTGGGGCTTTTGTTTATTTTGTTTTGTTTTTCGAATCCTAGTTCCTTTCATGGAATTATTAATAAAGTCCTAGCTTCAGGATCTGACAGACAGGAAACTGGAAATCATGCTACCCCTGCAGAAGCTTTAGGATGCTGCCTGGTAGGTACCTAGGAGTTGAGTGTGACCAATAAATTCTCTCTGGTAAAAATTCAGCAGTTACCATCCACCTATCCCATGCCAAGTTCAAGAATACTCAAAAATGCACAACATGTAAAAAAATCATGTTGCACTGACAGCTTTAGATTATAAGAATGAAGGCAGCTTTATACTATGCAGGCTACCATGGCGCCTGTGTTCATGAGCACAGCAGCCCTATTGTATCCAGAAGACCCTACGAATGCTCTAGCATGGAGTGAGAAGGGTTCATGATGCCCCGCCCCTAACTGAGGAGTTATGGACAGTTCATAGCTTCCAGGGGAGAAGTCAGAACAAGCTCTATTGGATGTCCCCACACCCTGGAGCACATGGGCTGCACAAATTGGACTCCATGTATTATTAAAGACAAACATTTTTAAAAAGAGAACGTTAAGTGTGGGGTAGCAATGTGGGGGAGGTCTGGGGGGAGTTAAGGGAATGATGTAAAAGTGAACATGAACAAAATAATAATGCATTTAACCATGGGAGTCTCAAAGAACTGATAAAACATTTCTAAAAGGAAGGTGGCTGCTGGTATTTTTTTTTTCACTTAAATATGTACTAAATCTTACAGGTTTTCTTTTCCTCTAGAATGATCTAGATGTGCTGGATGAATGGCATCCTGCTGGCACTCAGTTACACGGGCAGGTTCTTCACCTCCTTCAGAGCTGTCTCAATTTGGTCCACAGTGGGCCACCATTCAAGAGCCTGCTTATGGGGGCTGGAGAGATGGCTCAGCGGTTAAGAGCACCGTCTGCTCTTCCAGAGGACCCAGGTTTGATTCCCAGCACCCACATGGCAGCTAACAACTGTCTGTAGTTCCAGTTCCAGGCAAACACCAAGGCAAATAAATAAATAAATAAATAAATAAATAAATAAAGTTTAAAAAAAAAAGAGCCTGCTTATGGTTATAGAAACTGGAGAAAATTGGTAAATAAAACTTACCTTCTTGGTGCTTCATGCATCACTAGTTCAACTTGCTGTCACTGGGAAATCCCTTCCAAGGCCACAGGAGAACAATATGTATGGGCCCTCCCTGGTCCTCAGCAACATAGGTGGCATCTACTACCCTGTGTCCACTAATTTTAGGATTTCTAGAAGAATTTCAGCCTTGCATGCAGGTTGAGAGTCCCTAAACCAAAATCACAAATAAACTTGGTGAGTCTAATCACAATGCCCCAAGTGGAAAAGTCCACACTAAATCAGTAACTCTTCCAATGGCTAATGCTTTAGATCCTAGGCATTTCATAGAAAAGACACTAAGCTTGAAGATGTCTCTAGCTACCGCCTTGACATGTCCATGACTTCCAAAAGCACCTGCCTTTATACTTACCTTAGCCTGTGGTGACCTAAGCTTCTCATGACCTCTGATATCTCAGGACACCAAACTTTAGAGGAAGCTTTTATCCCTGTGAAATTCAATGCTGTCTACCACTTCTGCAGTGGATATGAGGATTGCCTGTTAGCAGAAATAACTCCATCATGTGCATAACCAATCATATCTCTGTATCAATTGATGCAGAATAATCCCTCTTCATGTTGATCACTGGGTCCCTTCTCTCGCATGCACAGTCACTCCCAGATGGGTGTTCATGGGCTTCAAAGGTTTAGGGCTTCCGACATAGTGGTAAGTAATAGTTTTGTGCCAGATACTCAGCTGCATCTCTTAGCTGGTATCTTAGTTAGTGTCCTGTGAAGAGACATCATGACCAAGAAAATGCAATCAAACATTTAATTGGGAGATTGCTTACAGTTTCCCCATCATGAATAGTAGTGAGAGCTGTGTCTGATCTACAAGCTGGAGGGCGGTGGTGCAGGGGACTGGCCATTTCAAACCTCAACATCTCTCAACCACATCTCCTCCAACAAAGATATCCCTCCTAAACCTTCCTAGACAGTACATCAACTAGGACCAAGTATTCAAATAAATGATTCTATGAGAATCATTCTCATTCAAATCATCATGATTGACTATATGATTTAATCCTCAAAACAATTCAAAATAGTAAATGCTTCCTTTTCTAAGCCTGGCTCTTCTCTCCCATGCTTCAGTGTGAATGAGTGATGGATCAGCGGTTAAAAGCAGGTACCACTCTTGCAGAGGACCTGAGGCCAGTCCCCAGCATCCACACTGGGTCCTCACAACCACCTGCAACTCCAGTTTCAGTAGATCCAACTCCATCTTCTGGCCTCCATGGATACCTGCTCATGTTCACATACTCACATACAGACATGTAATTAAAAATAATGAAAACAAATAAAACCCACAGCTTTTAATAAACTCCAGTTTTGCCTCAAACAATAACGACAACAACCAAAACCCCGCATTGGATGGTCCACTGGTACAGTTTTCCAATGGGAAATCAGACTAGGAATTTTGCTTTGCTCAGTTAAGTCAGTCACAGTTCCCACTTTTTGTGCATCAGAATACGATGCACCGGTGGCTGCATTATAGTTATTTTGGTGTAAAAGTTAATCCCCGATGACAAAGAGCTGCAAGGGGCAAATGTTATCCCTCCTCTCAGCTACCTCCACAAGGACACACTCGGAGATGACCTGTCTGCAGGAGAGAACTCGGATATGACCAGTTTACAGCTACATTTGTGAAACTTGCCAGGGCGGAACAGTGTTCGTCATAGGCTAGCACGGAAACTCTGACCGCCTTTTGGCACTCCTGCCGGACTCTCTGAGGTCAAACAGCAGTGAAGGATGAGATCTTAAAAGGAAAACCAAACAACTCAGAACCAAAAACAAGAGGAAGGTTCCGTGACCAGAGGTGTAAAGTGGAGCCAGGACGCCAGAAAGCACCCCCCCCCCACACACACACACCCCGAGTTAAAGTTCTAGGGGATAAGGTGACCTGGAAGTCTCCTTAGGGCAGGAAGCAGGATCCCGACTAGAGTCTAGGGGCTGAGGACTGGCTTCTCCTAGTCCTGAAAGGAGAATAAAGAAACCCAGAGCTGAAGACTGTCTGAGTGAGACGGGCCACCTCTGGGTGAAGGTGGCAGCCGAAGGTGCTCTGAATCTCCCTGGCTCCCAGAAGCCTAGGGCACCATGAGAAGCAAATCTGCTACTCTCTCGATGAAGAAACAGACAACTCCTAAAAAAACCAAATACCAAGAGACAGCCCACGGGGCTGGAGAGATGGCTCAGCGGTTAAGAGCACCGTCTGCTCTTCCAGAGGACCCGGGTTCGATTCCCAGCACCCACATGGCAGCTCACAACTGTCTGTAGTTCCAGTTCCAGGCAAACACCAAGGCAAATAAATAAATAAAATGTTTAAAAAAAAAAAAAAAAAGAGACAGCCCACAAAACAACCTAGTAAAACATGAATTTGCTGAAGAATGAATTTCAGAGATTGTCTTTGAAAAAACCTTAAAGTAGGCAAAAAGTTCTTGGGGAAAATAAAAAGATAAATGAATCGTCTTCTCACTAGTGCGGAATATTCCATAAAACACAAACAGGAGGAAATGAACCATGTGCAAGTGAGGAGGAAAGAGAATCAGTTTTAAGCTTGGAGTGAGAAATGGTGTTTTGGACATTTTTGAAAGCTAGATAAACCAGAGATTGGGGTAGAGCTGAATGGAGTTGTGTGATTTGGGCAAGGGGGCCAAGAACAGGCCCTGCTCATTTCAGTCCAGTTCAAACTAGAAATAAAACACATAGAAAGTCAAGCCTTTCCTCACAGACAGTCCTCCTGTCACATCGGGTCTGACTAAGTGCTCCGGACACCATTTAGCATCCTCTGAACCAGGGTAAGTGGGCACTAAGGTTTAGATATGGAGATATTGAGTGTCTGGAAGTACAGTCCACTCCACCACAGTGAGAATTCTGTGACCTTCCCCATTCTGTCATCCTCGTGTTCCGGTAGTGTTCCGGTACAAAAGATAAATAGGATGGGCGTGCAGGTCTGTAGTTCTGAGCAATTCAATGGCCATGCCCTGTATTCTAATGGAAACCATTGGATGGAGTGACCTGTAAGCTGCTTCAAGACAAAGATGGACAGCTAGCTGCACGTCTCTCAGTGAAGGTGTATCCAAGATTGTTGCTTAGGTGCTTGGGAAGGGTAAGACTGAAAATCAAAGAGCTTGTTAGAAGAGAAAGTTCAAGAGCTGTGTCAGTTTGAACATCATTTCTGTGTATCCCCAGCCTAGGGTTCGTGTGCCAGAAGCGTGGTCCCTAAGGTGGAGGTGTTGAGATGGTGGTGTAGGTGATGTTTGTGAGTAGTTACCACACTGGGATGTCACCTGCCACAGAGATTAATGCAGTTCTTGTCTGACTCTTAATTAGTTCCTGCAAGTTGTCATTTAAAAATGTGACCCTGGTGTCTGAATCTCCCTTGCCACTTGCCTTGTTTGGACTGTTTTCTTTGGAAGAACTCTAGTGTTGAGTAAATTAGCGTATACCTCGACCTTCAATGGCCTCAAGCTGAGCCCTCACCTCCACCTCTCTCAGATTCCAAACTCCAAGTACATTCATGTGGGAGCTTGTGTGTGTGCATGAGTGTATGTATGTATGTGTGTGTGCATGTGTGTATGTATGTATGTGTGTGTGCATGTCTGTGTCTGTTTATATGTATCTGTTCATATGTGTGTGTCTATGTGTGTGTGTTTATGTGTGTGTACCTATTTATTTGTGTCTTTATGTGTGTGTGTGTGTGTGTGTGTGTGTGTGTGTGTGTGTGTGTGAACTCAGGTGCATTCATGCTCTACCTGATCTTCAACAAGGTTTTCTTCTCCTCTTAGCAGTTTTTTCTATATACATATATAATTTGATCCTTCCTCATAACTACCTTATTTAGCAGGTCTTTTTCTTTTTTCTTTTTCCCATGTCTGTTATTTAGTTGCTTTGTTTCCATAGAAACTTAGCTCTGGAACATATCATTAAGATGATCTAGTTCAGCATCATCTTACAGGTGAGGGGCCTAAGGTCCAGAGAGCACAAGCTGCATTCTATTCCAATGAGACACTGAACAGGGAAGGGGGGGTAGGAGGATGCTCACAGAGTGACCTGGTTCCTGTCAGGGCACTGGCTGTGTTTCTAGAACTTGACGTCAATGGAGTTTCTAGGGGTGGCAAGCTCTTCCTGCACCCCAGAGTGCCCCAGAAGCCCAGCAATGTGGGTGATTGTGAAAAGCTCTGTGGTCCCTCAGGAATAGGCTGCTTTTGCCTTTGACATTTTTAGATTTTTGGGTCTGGTCAGGCACAGCACGCTTCTTGCTCTGCTTCTCGGCAGGTGATGTCATCCAGGACATTCTTCCTTCTAACCTGACCTGATTCCTCATCTTGTTTCTTAGTCTTCCTTTGGCAAGTAGTCACCAGCTCACCCAGCAGCAGGATGCCTCATTTGGCCTCTCCTGGGTATCTCTTGATACCATCTGATTGTCCAAGACTAGATTGTCAAGTGATGGGCTGCGCTTGAATCATTTCCAGTGGAATCTTGTTATACAGTACTTCTGTCTCCACAGGAACTGGGCCAGGACCCATCTGCACCTGCATACAATGCCTGCCAAGCCGTGACGTGTTGAAAAAGCCATGTGCAGAGCTTAGGGCTGGTGAAAATGGGTCCTCAGAGACTACTGGACATTTGTGGTTCAATATTTCTCCCTAAAGAGACAGAATAAGGCAAATTCAAGTGGCCTTGGAACCATGGAATATTAGCATAGAATAGAAACTGAGAAATGATCTAGATGGGTCCAGTGGGTACCAGATTTAAGATCTATGCAAATCTTGGCAAGGGGGCTGTTAAAAATTCAAAGCCTCCCTCTTGGGAAGGTGATTTACTTGTGTGTAACAGAGCTCAGGAAAATGCCTTTCCAGTGAGTACTATGGTTCAGAGTCATAGTTCTCTGTGCATGCCTCCCAACACTGCAAAGACAAGGACTAAGAGTGAGGTTTGGGGAACCCCCACCGGCTGGTCCTCTGCCCTACTTGTAGATGGTAGCTGATGACTATTGCTGCATCCCAACATGGCCTGATTCCCCTTCAGTTTCTAGGACACTCGCTGTGTGTGTGTCATGTCTCCTCTCAATGACAAGTGGAATGTGCCTCCAGAAGGGTACCTGAGGCAGAGGAAGAAGCATAGTGGCATGGGCTAGGGTGCCACAGATTAGGAACTGTATGGATAGTGAACACAACTTCAATTCCTTAATAATTCTGTCATTACTGAGACAGAGCATCCAGTCAAATTCTGTTGAGGAGTCCTCAGCCATCTGTGAGCTTATTAAATGTGCAGCTAGTCCACCATCCAATAAAACAGCACAAACATCTGTTTCAGCTGTTTTTTCCTCCAGCCAAACCAGCCCTTCTTTACCTTGCTCTTCCCTTGTCATCTGTATTTTACTCTGCGCTGTGGGATGTGACAGAATACAGGAAGAGAGAGTGGCCCAAAAGTTGTATTTTTGACCAATCTCAAATTTGTCTGACTTTTTTTTTCTTAATAGCTTTGCAGTGTGTCATTGTGCAAACACAAAGGTTACTAATATACCAAACCTTCTTGCCTCAGTGGCATTTCCAGCTCTCAAAGGGATATCAAGAATTGTCACATACGTTTGAGTGCCACGGGAGGCATTGACAGTTTTCTAGCAGCAATGTCTTTTTAAAGATGACTTTATCTTTTGATGGGCATTCCTCTTTAAAATTTAAATAGCCATTTGACTCTCTTCTGCCTGGTGTGCAATTTCAAATCATTTCCTCTTGCAGTTTTCCCAGGGTTTGCCAAAAAATCTCACAAATGAGAAGATGTTTTATATCTTCAGAAGAAGTTTTCTTCGACTCACTCACATTAATCACCAAATACCAAGAAAAGGCAGATAGATGAGACAAAGCCACCAGCATAAATTACAGTTTAAAGCATTCAGATAGAGCAAAGTCAACATCTCCGTGTACCACCTCAGATTCCTTTTGGAATTGGATGGTGGCATAAATCTCACGTTATAAATAAATGAGACATTTCTGCAATGTGTTACACCAATGCCATAAAATACACACTACAGGTTTCCCCTTCTAAGTATGCATGAATTTGAACCAGAAGTAACAAATGACTTAAGATACACACAGCTTTGCTAAGCGAAGGTGACTTTGAAACCGAAATAAAAGAATCAGAAATTCAAATGGCTGTACTACCTAAGAGACAATTAAAAACCCAGATCTCACTGACAGAAAAATACCCAGGACAGCAGATTCACTCATGTCACACTTTTAAGAATGTCACTCTTACAGTGAGATTTCTGGCTCAGGGGAAGTAATGACAGAAAGTCTGGTGATGAAACAGATGAAACTTGGCCCTAGGGAGTATGGGAAATTCTACACATGCATTGTATGAGTTTATTCTAGGGCTACTCCCCAAGCTATGCTTGGTGGATGGAGACTTGGGCTTTCCTGCTGCAGAAATGTATGCGTGCGTGTTTGTGTGTGTGTGTGTGTGTGTGTGTGTGTGTGATAGAGACATTCAAAAGGTGCTAAGCAAATGCTCAGGACTTAATACTGAGACAGTGTTTCTATTGATAGAAAACAAACACAGATTGTCCATGTCTATACATAAAATGTTTCCAAATTTTATGAGTTTGGGGCCAAATTAAACATTTTATCATGCTCTATCATTGAAAGTAATTTTATTTCCATTTTATAGCAGACATGTTATTTTACTCATAAAAATATGGTGTACATTTATTGAAACTAATAGAAAAATCATAATTCTGTACATGCCACAATAGTACAATAATCACAGGCAAAGGAATAAGACCAGATGGCTAACATGAAATATATTGGCACAATAAATACAAAAACACAACAAAGTCACTGATGAATGAAATCCTGCATCCTTTATATGATACTATAAATGCAAATCACAATCTTGCTTCATAGAAAGTGTTGGTACCTGAAAAGCCAGCCATAATATAAAAGAGATTTGATGGATGATTACTGCATTCTGGACAGAGTAAATATACCAGTAAGTCTGGAAAAACAGCAGCTACAAGAGACAATATGCTAGAAAGGAATCATATTTATGAAGCTGAAGTGACCGGAGACAGAACAAAAATGATCATTGGTGGAAGGCTTTAAACAGCTAGCAAGCTGAAAGATCCCAAAGTCATGCTCATATAAAGAAAGTCAAACATTTCTAACCAGGAATAAATGAGAGACCCGAGGCTACACCTTGGTACTGTTATTACAGTCATGATTTGCTGGTTATAAGTTACAATTAATGTTTGCTCATATTATATGTGTAAAGTTAGGGCAGTACCCTGAATCTATTTCTTCTTTTAAATTTATTTTACTTATGTAAGTGTTTTAGCTACCTGTATGTGTAAGCACCATGTGCATGTGGTACTCGTGGAGACCAGAAGAGGGTATCAGATCCTCTGTAACTGGAGTTATAGGTGATTGTCAGCCTCTATGTGGGTGTGGGTACCAATCAGAACTCTTAACCAATGCACCATCTCTCCAGCTCCCTGAGTCTATTTCTTATGCACTACAATGTGGGCTGGCTCCACCATCTGGAAAGGCAAGTCCGGTGCTGTCTGTTTTTCCTATCACACCTTACACTGTAGCTCAGTCTTGCTTAATGACTACCGGGTACAGGGTGACCACAGGTATCAAGAATATAGGAAGTGACATATCTTGAGCAAACAAATCTAATATTTTGGGAGAACTGTAGTGTTGATATATTACAAGAGGCATGCCCACTAGTTTAATTACGTTTTTATCAAGAAAGATCTTAAATATCTGGGAGCCAAGAGACCCCATTTTTGAGTCAAATGTCTGTAGTCTGTTTAGCATATTACAATTAGTTGATTTCTTTTTCTAAAAGGAAAGAGACTCCTGATTGATTGTTCTGTTGGGGCAGGTTGATACCCAGAGCAGAAAGGAATTGTGTGCAGAGTGACTATCAAGAGGCCCTAAGTGACACTGAGAGTGGCCGTTGATGGCAAAAAAAAAAAAAAAAAAAAAAGAAACAACTTGTGGATCAGGATGTAAATAACAGTGTATTGGACAGTGCTTACCAATGAGCAGACCTGCTAGTAATTAGAAACATGTCTTAATTAGCCCAATAGTGTTCTGGAAGCTAACTGGTAAACTCTTCAGGGATTTATTTCTAATTTACTTTGCAGCTGTAGCCTACAGCCACCTCTGTAAGAGGAAGGTAGGTGCCCTTTGCAAAGTGTTATCTGGAAATTCCAAAGCAATAAGAAGAAAAACAAAAATCTATCTAGAACCACAATCCAATTTCTTTATCCCATGATCAAATCTGTGTCTACTTGGGACTCTACAAATTGAGTGCAATGGGTAATTTAACCCAAGCTGAATAATGACAGACAGTTCCATCCCTAGCAAATCAACTATAATCATTTAATATATGTCATTTAATCTACTCTGACTCATAAGACAAGGAAATATATAATTTAGAGTTTCCTATTAAAATGAGTCACAAGGGCAGGCAAGATGATTGAGCAAGTGCTTGTCACACAAACCTGACAACCTGGGTCACTGAAACCTTGCCATCTTCTGGTACAATCACAACATTGTGAGGTGCCAGGTTGTGGTGGTTTGAGAGAAAATGACCCCCAAAAGGAGTGACATTATTAGGAGATATGGTCTTGTTGGAGAAACTATATCACTGTGGAAGTAGGCTTTGATAGGCTTTATGTATGCTCAACATACTGACCAGTATGACAGATCATTTCCTGTTGCCTACAAGATGTAGGAATCTCAGCTACCTCTCCAGCATCATGTCTGCCTGCATGCCCCATGTTCCACCATGATGATAATGGCCTGAATCTCTGAAATGTCAGTGAGCCACTCAATTAAATGTTAACTTTCAGATCAAACACCTCAACATAAACTCAGCCACTTTGAACTTGATAGAAAAGAAAGTGGGAAATACACTTCTACGAATTGGCACAGGCAACCACTTCCTAAATCTAACACTCGTGGCACAGACGCTAAAATCAACAATCAATAAGTGGGATCTCCTGAAGCTGAGAAGCTTCTGTAAAGCCAAGGACACTGTCAATAGGACAAAACAACAGCCTACAGAATGGGGAAAGATTTTCACCAACCCTACAAGTGATAGAGGACTGATCTCTAAGATATATAAAGAACTCAAGAATCTAGAGCCCAAAACCTTAAATAACCCAATCAAAATATGGAGTTTAGATATAAAAAGGGAATTCTCAGCAGAAGATTTACAAATGGCTGAAAGGCACCTGAAAAAGTGCTCATCATCTTTAGCCATCAGAGAAATGCAAATCAAAACAACTTTGAGATATCACCTGACACCTGTTAGATTGGCTAAGATAAAAGACACAGATGACAGCCTATGCTGGAGAGGGTGCGGAGCAAGGGAAACACTCCTCCATTGTTGGTGGGAGCGTAAGCTTGTTCAGCCACTCTGGAATGCAGTATGGCAGTTTCTCAGAAAATTGAGAATCAATCTCCCCAAGGACCCAGCAATACCACTTCTGGGTGTATACCCTAAAGATACACAGTTGCATTCCAATGGCATTAGCTCAACTATGTTCATAGCAGTGTTATTTGTAATAGCAAGAACCTGGAAACAACCTAGATGCCCCTCAACTGAAGAATGGATTAACAAACTGTGGTACATCTACACAATGGAGTACTACTTAGCAGTAAAAAAAAAAAAATGATATCCTAAAATTTGCAGGCAAATGGATAGATTTGGAGAATATCTTCCTGAGTGAGGTATCACAAACCCAGAAAGATAAGCAGGGGATGTACTCACTCAGTAGTGGACTCTAAACAAAAAAAGCAAAAAGCAAAGCATGTCCTAGCAAACCACAACCACTGAGCAGCTTGGGATCTGAAACACCTTGGACTGACTCCTTGGATTCCACTTCCCCTAGAGGAACACCTGACTCAGTCTTGATGTTGGGGGGAGAAAACTGGATTTGCCAGGAGTGGAGGCTGAACTAAACAATATTGGGACCATGGGACCTTGGGACCGCCTGCCCATGGGGAGGGGGGAGATGTGGAGAAGAGAGAATGACCTGATGTGGTGGGAGGGGGAAGGGACCTTGAATAAAGATATACAAAGATAGAAAATGTGACTTCTTTAGTCATAATAATAAAAAAAGAAGAAAAATTACCTTAAAAAATGTTAACTTTCATAAGAATTGCCATTGTTATGGTGTCTTTTTATAGCAATAAAATCATAACTAAGACATAAGTTGGTACCAGGGACTAGAATATTGCTGTGATGGGCCTGACCATATTTTTGTTTGGAGGAATTTGGACTTTGCTACTTTGAGTTAGGAAAGCAGTGGAATGCTTTAAGCATTGCTTCATGGGCCATCCCAGTAGGAGCATGAAAGGCAGTGGTGGGGAATGTGAGTTGTTGAGCTGTGGGTTTCAAAGGAGAAGAATATTAGTATGTGGCCTAGAGATCACTCTTGTAACATGTGGGTGCTTTTTTTTTCTCTTGTCCAAAGATTTGGCCTGAAACTAAAGGGGAAAATTTTGGATTAATTTTAGGCAAAGGAAATCTCAAAACAACCTAGTATAGGCTCTGTTGTGTGATTATTAGTGGAAATTCTAACAAAGATTTATAATAAAAAAGAGAAAACTGAGCAAATAAAAATGCAAAATGTATAGATTGAGGAAAGGGGTACCAGGAAGTGGAACAGAACTAAATTCTTCATGGAAGGAGATAAATAGATTAAGAAATGGAATAGAGAGAGTGGTGACCTCTGGACGAGGTCTTTCCCAGGTAAGTTTCCAGCTTGTGAAAAGGAACTAAAGAAAAGCTTAGAGCTGGGTATGATAGGAAATGTCTTTAATCAAACACTTAGAAGGCACAGGCTGGAAGATCTCTGAGTTTGAGGCCAACCTGGTTTACAGAGAAAGTTTCAGGACAGCCGAGCTTAGGCAGTGAGGGACAAAAAGTTGGTGAAGATGTAATTAAACAAAGGGGCATGTTCTAGCCCTATTAAGTAGCAGAACTTGGCAGCTTTCAGCCACATGGTTCTGGCTTTAGAGTTAAGGCCAGAAGAAACAGGTTATGGAATTTGCTTCCACACCTAAGGAAAGCTGCTTGCTCAAGCCAGGCATGAGTCAGGGGTGTCCCTGAATAGAGGCCTAAAAAGGCGATTTTGTGAAGCTGTGAAGTTGAAACCTGGATTTCAGAGGAGACCACAATATATTGGAGATGCCAGAGCCATGAGATCCCTGCTAAGGAACGCTCCTAATATGGAGCAAAAACAACCCAAATATGCTGCACTCAACAAAGCTGAAAGGATTTGATGATCTGGAGAGCATTTTGATATCAGCCATGGAGATGCAAAGTTTGGAGTTTCCTCAGCTGGTTTTCAGCCTTTCTTTGGTCTAGTATGTCCTCACTAGGCTCCCTTACTACATTTTGGAATGGTAATGTATACCATGTGCCATTATATGCTGGAAGTATGTGATCTGTTTTTTAATTTTGATTTTATATGAGATTGCAGGTAAGAGATCACATGAATCTCTTTGGATTTTTAAATAAGCTTGAGACTGTTATAGACTATGGGACCTTTTGAAGTTGCCCTAAATGCATTTTTGCAGTATGGTATGGTTATGAGCTTTTGGGGGCCAGGGAGTGAAATGTAGTGATTTGAAAGAAAATGAGATCCAAAGGGATTGGCACTATTAGAAGGTGTGGTTTTGTTAGAGAAAGTGTGTCACTGTGCAGTCAGGCTTTGAGGTCTCATATTCAAGATACCACCCAATGTGACAGACCATTTTCTGTTGCTATAAGTAGCAGGACTCTCAGCTACTTCTCCAGCACTATGTCTGCTGGCACAACCCATATCCCACCATGACAATAATGGACTGGACCTCTGAAAATATAAATGAGCTACCCCAATTAAATGTTAACCTTTATAAGAGTTACTGTGGTCATGGTGTCTCTTCACAGCAATAGAAACCCTAAGACATAGAACATTCTCTAAGATTAGTACAATGGACTCTGGTCTGGCTGCAGGGAACCTCACTCTTACACAGAGAGCAACCCCAGCGCTTCATACTACCGGATAAGCAAGGCCAGCAACAGCCAAATCTGCTTCTAAACCTTTTATTTCAGCCTTGATGACATTCTGTATTTTATTATTTGTAAATCTTGAAGATTTGACAAATTTTCTTTAGCTAAATGAAATTATATAAATAAAAGGATCTGCCTAGCTCAAAGCCTGCTTAAGAACAAAGAAGTGGATTATACATATAGAGGTTCAATAGCTGTCTACATTCATACCAAAATCCATGGCAGAAGATGCCCTTTATGTTGGGAAATCTGAAGCCTTTTTTTAAAAAGACCAAATTTACAAAAGACAAATGCATGTTTGTCTTTCTGGGTCTAGGATACCTCATTCAGGATGAATTTTTTTCTAGTTCCATCCATTTGCATGCAAATTTCAATGTTTTTTAACTGCTGAGTAATACTCCATTGTGTAAATGTGCCACTTTATTTTTTAAATCATTCTTTGGCTGAAGGGCACCTAGGTTGTTTCCAGGTTTTGGCTATTATGAATATATCTGATATGAACATAGTTGAGCAAATATCCTTGTGGTATGAATGTGCATCTTTTGGGTACCTGCCCAAGAGTTGTAGTGCTGAATCATGAGGTTGGTTCCCAGATTTTTGAAAAGCTAATTTCCAAAGTGGCTGTACAAGTTTACACTCCCAGGAGCAATGGAGGAGTATTCCCTTTGTTCCACATCCTCTCCAGAAAAAGTTGTCATCAGTGTTTTTGATCTTAGCCATTCTGACAGGTGGGTGTAAGATGGTATCTCAGAGTTTTGATTTGTATTTCCCTGATGGCTAAGGATATTAAGTGATTCTTTGTCTTTTGGTCATTTGAGAGTCTTCTGTTGAAAATTCTTGGTTTAGATCTGTACCTCACTTTTAAATTGGATTGTTTGGGTTTTTTGTCTCTAGTTAGAGATCTGCCCTCTGTCAGATATAGGTTTGGTGAAGATCTTTTCCCTAGGTTATAATCCTCAACCCCAGAGCAGCTAGGTAACATGTAACAAGAAGAACCCTAAGAGAGACATTCATGGATTCCCTAAGAAAAGGAAATAGATAAGATCTCTGGGTAAATTGTGAGCATGAGGGGTGGGTTAAGAGAAGGAAGTAAGAGATCAGGAGGAAATGGGATGTTGAATTGGGAAATGGACAGAGAGGGACAACATTGAATAAATATCTTGATAAAGAGAGCCATTTAGGGGTTAGGGAGAATCCTGGTACTAGAAAAATACCCAAGAATTTACAAACATGACCTCAGCTAAGTCTCCAAGCAATAGTGGAGAGAGTACCTGAACTGACCCTCCCTTGTAATCAAATGTAATCCCTTGATGACCACCCTAATTGTCATTATAGAACCTTCATCCAGCAACTGATGGAAGCAGATGCAGAGATCCACAGCTAAACACTGCGCCGAGCTCCCAGTCTAGTCAAATAGAGGGAGGAAAGATTATATGAGCAAAGAGGTCAAGGTCATGATGAGGAAACCCACAGAGAGAGCTAACCCAAGCTATTGGGAGCTCACTGACTCTTAACTGACAGCTGAGTAACTTACATAGGACCAAACTAGGCCCACTGAATGTGGATGATAGTTGAATGGCATTGACAGTTTGTGGAGCCTCTGGCACTTGGGACCAAAATTTATTCCTAGTGCATGAGCTGACTTTTTGGAGCCCATTCCCTATAGAGGAACACCTTGCTCAGTCTTGATACTTGGGGTGGGGGTGTGCTGGTCTTGCCTCAACTTGATATACCAGACTGCATTGACTCACCCTGGGAGTCCTTAACCTCTCGGAGGAATGGATGGGGGTTAGGTGGGAAGAAGCTTTTGGGGGTGACTGGGAAAAGGGGAGGGGGAACAGTGGTCGTTATATATATTTTTAAAAGCTTTTAAATTAAAAACAAAGAATAGATCATGATTTAAAAAAAAAAGACAAACAAAAACACTGGCTGGTTCCTGAAAAGCAAATTTTTTTTTGAGTTGAAAACCATTAAGTCAATGAAATATCCCTTACCAGATTCAAAAAGTGAGCTTTTGTTTGTTCAATTATCCTTAAACATAGTTCTTTAAAAGTAGAAATTATCTATTTTTTTTAGCACTGAAAAAAATCCACTTTATTTTCAAAAGCCTCAAGGCCCCTCTGCCTCCCACCCAGTCCCATGGGCTCTGCTTTCACTCTGTATTTCTAAGAGCCCTGAAAGCACAGGAGTGGAAGAGAATCCTGGGGTGGGGGATGGGGGTGGGGAGAAGGGGGAGGAAAATGAGTTTTATTAGCCTGTACCTCTGTCTCTAGAAGTGCAATGCAAGAAGTGTTCCCAGTGTCCCTGAATAGCTTTTAACATTTCGAGAGATTGGGTGCTTGCAAACCTTGTGGTTTAATGACCTGAACTGGACAATCTCAGGAACCAAAGAAAGAAATAACCTGGTTATCAAAAATTCTAGAAGCATCTGGGTGTCCATGTTGTGGTGCTGAGTTGAAATCTTGAGGGAGACTAGGAGAGACTCTGAGCAGCCCTCACATCCAGTTCCAAAGACTGGTAGTGGTCAGTGATCTGTCACTACACTCCACATGCTGACTCTGTATACCCTATTCTTCTCTGTCTTACAACAAACTTATTAACAATGCATTTTAGGGTCTCAGCTTCATGAAATGCATACTCCAATGAGGAAGTCATTTCCTCCACAGTTAAGTGTTACAAACCAAAAGAAATTCAAGTGTAAATATGGGGTGGCCTCATTTTGTGTCAAAAGGAAAATTGAAGGAGGGAGGGCCCAGGGTACACCAACAGTTTATATCACGGGTCAGCTAGCTGCCCTTCCTCAAAATGCAAAGAACTAATCAAGTACAATAAATACAAACGAAATGCAAGACTCGAGGTATGCACGCCTGGACTGTAAACACATAAAAACACAAGGAAGCTGGAGAACCTGCTCTAAACAGAGCTATGTGGCTGTCTTGTTTATATGACAGCCATTCCTTACAACACAGGAGCCTTGATCCTGGTTGTTTGTCCTAAGGGATAAGAATGTAGCTATAGTCTTCTTGGAGGTGAAGATGGTGTTCTGCCCTCAAAGGCATAGTCTTTTACAAAGAGAAGAGATGAGTGTAGCTTAAGGAGAGACAGGTGTAGTCAAGCCTTACCTGGAAGCCAGATGGGCCGGATGCTCGGGTCTCCCAGAACTTGGAAGGGAAATAGAGTTCTCAAAGAGAAGAAAGGTCATGTCTTTTGGTTTGGGGTCACTGATGATGATACAATGCTGACTGTCTCTAAACTACTGTTGTGTTTCTGCAGTGGCTAATCCTGAGCAGTTCAAGCGGGGGGGGGGGGGGGGGGAAGCCACCTCAGCAGCTGCATGTGCTGATAGACTATTAGTGTCCTAATAGTCTTTAAAATCTGAGCAGAGTGGCAGGAAGGAAGTTTAGAAAATGCTCAGTGGTGGGCATGTGTACATATAAACAGCCTCCTTCAATACAATGATCAGGATTACACAGGGCATTTAGCAGACCTTCACAGGGTCCTTGACACACAATCATCATATAGTTGATTCAGAAAAAGATTGACTGATTTTCTTAGTCCTATAATTTGTGTTAATCTTATTGGGATTTGACAAGAAAAAACATGAAAGGAAGAAAAGAAAATTTTATCCAGACCTCTTTTGGTTAAATAGCTTTTTAGAATATAAAGCTAATTGTTTTATGATTTTTTTTCTTCATGAAAACCTTCAACATCTTCTGATAAAATGTCTCGAGAATAAATTCAATGTATCTATTTATGTTAATAAAGTTAATGAAAATTCTACCCAAAATATTACAGTTGCCTATCCATCTGGGAGATGTCTGGGTTGAGAGTGCTGGCTTCCTAATGGTAGTGGAGGTTTCCAATCAGAACTATGGGAGAAGAATCAACACAGAAAGTCCATAATAGTTGGGAATTTTAGGATCCCCAAAGCAGGAAGTTTTCCTGTTCGTCTTCCCTTACACACACACACACACACACACACACACACACACACACACACACACCATCCACACCTCAACCACTCCACACTGATGACACAGTGGGTTTGTACAGATATGACTTTGGGGCCTCAGTCAGTGCTCAGTGAACCTTCTGTTTTCTGATCTCAGCGACCACCTCCTCCTATCAGAGGCTATGCCTAAATGTCTTCCGACATGTCCAATACTAGACTTTGGCTTATTCATCCAAAGATTGTTTGAGAAATTTAAAGTCTCCATATTTAATTCTTTAAGAGGACCCCCTTCCTTTTTATAAAAAAATAGAACTAAAAATAAAGATGGATGACAGTGTTGTAATAAGATTTCTTTGAAAGGAACCTGGAGTGTTCTCTTGGTTCTGTCCTTAAGGTCCTGTGTTTTGTTTCTGTGTTCATACGTTAAACACACCTCGGTAGGTTAAGGCCGTATAGCATGGCTAAGTGGAATGTCACGACCTGTCACTGCCCCAGTCTAACCGGTGACTAAGCTAGTTTCTAGGCCTCCATTTCTTCAGCTGTAAATGGGGTAATGGCTCCCCAAACTGCAGTGCGCTTGTGCCGCTAGTTAGGACAATGCACATGTAACAAACATTCTAGATTTGGGGAAGGGGTGGAGGGGACCAGAGGGGAGGTGGCCAACAGAGAGGAGGGCAAAGCCTGACATCTAGTGGCGAGTGTGACAGCTGCACCTCATTATGCCACGGGTTGTTTTGGAGGTTCCCAGACTGGGACAATTCCTCTCCTAGACACCTGGGACTATTGGTCCACTTGAGCTCACAGAAGATTTACTTTTAAAGACACCTCAACATGATTGACTCAAGATGCCCTCGGAACTGTGTTCCTTTTGGAAGAAACATGTTTTGTTAGCTCTTCCAGATTCTGGAAGTTTTCATGGTCTCATTGCTTTCTAGTAGAGACTATGGCTACGTTAGGTCCATCTGGATAACTCAACATCAAATCCAGTCTCACTATCATTAACTTGTCATATCCACAAAGGCCCCCTTTACCTTGTGCTGAGGTTTATCTGTGACTTGGGCATTTCTCATTTATTGAAGACATGACGTCCAGAGTGGTGACTGGAGGAGGTAGGGACCAGTGTTTGGCTCTCAGAAGGCAATGGAGAATCTCTTCTCACAGGAGCTTAGGTCTACAAATCTGCAACCATCCCCATCCAGACTTTCTGGCTTGGCATAGCCCTACCATGGGATTTGGCCAAAGCTTGTCTTGTGTCATGCTCTTTGGATAGTCAGCTTCTAAAACCATAAACTAAATAATCTGTTCTTTAAAAAGTCACCCTGCCTCCGAGGTTTTGCTATAGTAATGAAGAATGGATTGCTCTACCATCTACATTATACCCTGAGCATCTTTGGGGCAGCATTGTGCTACCAAAAGCATCATCTTATTAGACCTGGGAATTAGGGGGGCACTGTAGGAAAGAAATTTAATTTTTTAATTATTATATAATATTTCCAGTAGGAAAAGACTATGGGAAGTAGGCAGGTCATTCAGAGAGCTTCCACCCAAAGAAGGAACTCACAAGAAGATTCAGAACTAAAGCAAAGCATATTTTTGGCTGTAAAAAAAGTTCTCTGGGCCAGAAACAAACACACAGTCAACTTATTTCAGCACAGATATAAAAAATACACAATAGACAAATAGCAGTCTCCAATAAAGGACAATGGAAGATGTGGATATACTCATGCAGAAAAAATGAACTTGAATCCTTTGTTCATATAAACAAAAAACAACTCAGACTAAATTTAGAGGATACAATGTAAGACAAGAAACTATAAAACTGGAAGAAAACCACATGGCATTGACTTGGCTAATTATGTTTTGAATGTGACCCCAAGAGGTCAGAGAATAACACAAAAGACAAGCAGTGAGATTATATCAAACTAATAAAGCTCCCTTAATGCAAAGGAAACTCTAAAGATTGGAAGAATATAACTGCACACTGTATACCTGGAAAATTAGCATTCTAAATGTTCAAAGCATTCAGTAGCATGAAAATTAAGAATTCTCTAAGGAATGGGCAAACAGTTGGACAAGAATTTCTGAAAAGAGCAAATACTACAGACCAAACAGGTTGTGGGTTTTGAAAGTGAATGTCCCTGACAGGCTTGTGTATTTGAACACATAGTCTTCAGTTAGTTGTGCTGTTGGAAAAGTATGGTCTTATTGGAGGAATGATGCCATTGAAGGGGAGCTTTGGAAGCTTAAAGACTCCTGCTACTTCCGGTTCTCTCTTCTACTTCCGGTTCTCTCTGCAGTAAACCCTCAGCTTCCTGCTCCACATGCTCTGCCTACAGTGTGCTGCCATGCCTCCCCACTATGACAGACTCTGACCTCTCTGGAGCTGTAAGCCAAATAAACCCTTCCTTCTATAAGATGCCAGGCTCATGGGGTTTTTGTCACAGCAATCAAAAAGTAACAAATACATACAGAAAATGTTCAGGATTACTAATTACTACAGAAATGCAAACCCAAATGACAGTAATGTAACACTGCAAAATGTAGCAGGCAAGGGTATAGGCTAAATAGCACCCTAATACTGTCCGCTAGAATGAAAATGAATTCAGGCAGGCTCCACAGAAATCAGTATGTAGACATGTAAAACAACAACAAAATCCAGATACAGGGTTGCCAAATGAACCAGCTGTGGTGTCTTGAATATGAGGTCCCAAAGGCTCCTATGTTGAAAGCTTGGTTCCTGGCTGGTGGCACTATTGAAAAGTGGCTGTATCACGAAGAAACTGATTTCATCAGTGACTTAATCCATTATCATGTGGTATAGGGTATTAAAATCTTAAACCTGAGTGGAGGAAGTAGGTGACTGGAATGTCACTTTGAAGGGTAACCTTGTCTCTGGCTCCTTCATAGCTCTCTTTTGCCTTCTAGCTGCCATGAGGTAAATATCTCTACTTTATCATATTATCAATACCAGGATGGGGCCTCACCAGAGCCCAGAAACAATGGTGCTAAAACCCTGCTATTATGTCCACAATGATATATGTAATTTACATCTAAGTGAATAACAACACCAAGCCCACTGTGAGAAAGTGCCCCAAGGAAATGATACCAGCATTTTGTAGAGATGTCTTTGCTCATTACAGAAACCATTTCAATAGCCAAGCTATGGAAGCAACCCCCATGTCCAAGAGATAACACAAAAGATGAAGCACATATGCACAATGGAATATCCTTTGTATTATACAAGGTTCTCTGGAGTACAGAACTTATAGTATGATATACAGACACCAGGCACACACAGACACCAGACATAAAGACACACACAAAGAGAGACACACACACTCACACACACAGAGAGACACACACATACACACACAGAGATGCACACACACTGAGATTTATTAGAGTGGTTCAGCTAGTCTAGCAATGGCTGTCTCCCAACAGAAATCAAGAATTTGTCATTCCATGAGGGTAGATGTATCAATATCTCATGTGGTGCTGGATCATAGAGAATTCCTGGACAGTTGCTGGTCTTCAGTCTGAATTCTTAAGAAGTCAGTTCCTACACCAGTGAAGGAATGCCTCAGCAGCAGAACAGATGAACCTGCCAGCAAGAATGAGAGCAAGAAGGCAAAAAGCAAAAGCTTCCTTTCATATCCTTTATGTGAGGCTGCGACCAGAAGATGTGGCCAGATTTAGGGTGGGTCTTTCTACTTCAAATGATCCAATAAAAAAAATCCCTTGTAGACTTTGCCAGCTGCTTGGGTTTAATTAATCCAAGATGTAGTCAAGTTAGAAACCAAGATTAGCCATCACATTTTTGTAAAGGTAACCTTGACAGAGACAGAAAGCTTGTGTTTATGGCAACATGGGCAAACTTGGAAAAATATTAGGCTAAGTGAAACAAATCAGCAACAGAGAGGCAAGTGTCACATGATACTCCTCATATATGAAATTAAAAAAACAAACAATTGATTCTGGGAGCTTCTGGTAGGATTGGGAACAGAAGAATGTTGATATAGTTTGGAGTTTTGGTTAGAAAGATTTGTTTGGGGAGATTGATTTTACAGCATGCCAGTATAATAAATAACAATGCATTATATATTTAAGAACTGCCAAGAGATTTTAAATACTTTCACCACAAAAATAGTTTGAGGTGCTAGAAACATAAATTCATTTGATTCAATCATTCCTTAATATTTACATACATCAAAACAACACATCTTGCATCATAATATATATAAAGGCTATTTCTTGATCATGAATGTGAGAAAGGAAAATGCATTTTAAAGAATTTGTGACCCTAGAGAGAATATATTAAAATAATAAAAATAGTCCATAATATAATTTCCTTTTTTGAAAAAGTAATAAAAGTTTTAAAAGCAAAGTGTTCTGAAGCTGTGAAGATGAGGGGCAGAGGGAATCAGGGATCCCTAAAAGGCAAACAAAAGACTGGAGAGCCATTTTGAAAATGTCATTGTGGAATTTGAAATTTATCCCAAGGGCAACCAGGAACAACTGAAGAGTTGTAATAGAGATGTCATCCTGAAGGAGAGTGGAATCGAGACACTTGCAGCAAAATAGAAGCAACTGGAAGGTTCTGTGCTAGATAAACTGGGACAGACCCCTTACATGTGGAGCCTATACTGGGGTGGGGGTGGAGAGGGAGAGCGGGACGGGTATCATGAATGAGAATGAAGAGCTCTTATGAGAGGCTAGTGATATGGAATATATGTGAAGTATGCAGACGTTGGGACTAACTGGGCAGGGAAGGAAGCCAGATTAGGGTGTGGACCACAAGGATGTGGGAGGCAGATGGATGAGAATAAAATACAAAGGTACACACACAAAGATGCTGCAGTAAAAACCATTATGCTGTATGTTAACCTGAACAATTACTTTAGTAAACAAAGATGATAAGGAAGATTTTTAAACTGAAGAATTTCAGCCTTGTCTTAGTTAGAGTTTCTATTGCTGTTAAGAGACACCATGACCACAGCAACTCTTATTTAAAAAAAAAAAAATTTAATGGAGTGGCTTACTGTTTCAGAGGTTCAGTCCATTATCATCATGGCAGGGAACATGGTGACTTTCAGGCAGACATGATGCTGGAGAAGTAGCTGAGAGTCCTACATCTTGCAGGCAACAGAAAGCCAGATGAGACACTGGGTGGTATCCTGAGCATAGGAAACCTCAAAGCCCACCCCCACAGTGACACACTTCTTTCAACGAGGCTTCATCCACTCCAACAAAGCCATACCTCCTAATAGTGCTATTCCTATGAGATTATGGGGTCAATTACATTCAAGTAACCACAAGCCTATAATCCTGTCACTCTGGAGGCTGATGGGGGTTTGTCATATGTTTGAAGGAAACCTGGGCTACATGGTGAGTTCTAGCTCAGCCTGGGCTACTGTGTAAGACTGTCTTCAAATCAAAGCAAACAACAATGAAATATTTTATAGTGTGTGTAAATCTTAAGCAGGACATGGTTGGAGGTTGTCATGGAAACCCAGAGAGAAGATGGTGGTCTGTGTTGGTGTTTTTGACATAGGTCTATACTACGGTTCTTTCCTTTAACATCTATGAGACTTGAAAAGTCCTTAGCTTTTCTGTTCTGCAACTTCTTTAAGCAGCATAATAAGACTAGTGCTGTAGCTAACTTGAGATCATCCCCCAGTGCTGTTCTGAAGATAGAATGAGGAAACATGTCAAAGTGCTTACTACTACAGAGCCTGGTTTATCATAAAGTCCTGTGGAGTTTAATGGTTCTTATTGAATGGTCATTTACAATACGAATAGAGATAACTGGGGCACACCAAGAGACACTGAAGAGAAGTAAGTAACAGAAATAATAATGGATTAATTTTTAAAAATGGGATGAGGTTGAGCAGGAGGTCCAGGCTAAAGTTCTTGTGTCCAGGCAGGCAGCTGCTTCAGGGATGCTGTTGTGGAGGATGGTGGACCAATCAGGATGAGAATCAGAGTGTGTGTGTGTGTGTGTGTGTGTGTGTGTGTGTGAGAGAGAGAGAGAGAGAGAGAGAGAGAGAGAGAGAGAGAGAGAGAGAGAGAGAGAGCTGTTGCTTCATTGGGAGGGCAATTGCTTCTATCCTTTCTCTGTTGACTTTGAGAGTGGTTGTGAACTCTCCAACAAGGCAGATCAAGGAGGTAATGGTTGGTTGGATATAAATGGAGAATTTGGCTCAGAGGCAACTTTGGAGAACAATTCTTAGAATCTAAGAGATGGACTCTGCTCCAGGGGACACATCTAGAGTGAGGGAACGTGGACCTAGGGTAATCCTGAAAAATATGGGCAAAGAGTACATCCTTTCTTTCATATGTCACCTTCATTGTAAGTGCTCATTTAAGTAACCACCATCTAGTCTCATTACACTGAAAGTTCCATGCCCAACATCCTCACCACTGTATGTTGAGAAAGGAGCATGGAGATGACACAGGGCCCCATCAATAAATATCTCCAACTGAGTCAGTAAATGACAGGCATGTTCAGAAGCAAAGAAAGCATAACTTATGGGAAGAAGAGAAGATACTGAAGGTCCTTGGATGACTGAGCATGAAGACAGTGAGGATTTAGAGATATGTCAGGGACTGGAGGGATGGTTTCAGTGTCAAGAGCACTGATTGCTCTTCCAGAGAACCTGGGTTTAGTTCCCAGCAATTACAGGGCAGCTCACAACCATCTGTAATGCCAAGTCCAGGGGCTTCTACACCCTCTCCAGCCTCCACAGGCACTGCATATGTGTGATACACAGACACAAAATTTAAATAAATCAATTTTATAAAATAAATATGCAGGAAGTATTGCAGAGCTTATAAGGATGGGGCATATGGAAAGCTAAGAATAAAAGTAGGAGAATTGCTCTAAGATGAACTTTAATAAAATTATCAAGCTGTGGTAATTTAATGAAGACAATGGTGAAAATGATACACATAAATGAAACTTACAGCTGGACAGATGGCTCAGCAGTTAAGAACATTGGCTGCTTTTCTAGAGGACCTAGGTTCAAGTCCCAGCAACCACCTGGCAGCTCACAATTCTCTGTAACTCCAGTTCCAGGGAATCTATTGCACCAGGCATACAAGTGGTATACATATATGTATGCAGCCAAAATACCCATAAAATAAATAACCCTTTAAAAAAGAGACATAAAATGAAGATAATATCAAGTATAAGACAGAGGCTAGGATTGTAGATCAATTGGTAGAGCTCTTGTCTAGAATGCACAGGCCTAAGGTATGATCCCAGCACTACATACACTGGGTGTTGATGTCAGGCTCAGCAGTGTCAGGGACCAAGACCCTGGCTTGAGCCTCTAGGCCTCTAGCTAAAGGCCTCCATGGAAACTTACTGAGAAACCAACCACTGAGCCGGCATGACCCCGAGTAAAATAGATATTCTCCCGAGTAAAATAAATGTTCTCCCAAAGTAAAATAGATGTTCTGGTTTGCTTAACAATAACAGAGAAGTAGCTCTAAAGAATAGAATAACAGAAACATTCTGTGGCTATGTTACTTAGCAGCCCTCCCGATAACTTAAAGGTAGCTCTAAAGAATAGAACAACAAGAACATTCTATGGTTAGGTTACCTAGCAACCCTCCCCTGAAACAAGACCAGTCACCTTTTTACCCTGCCAATATCCTGCTTCCCCTGCCCAGCTTCCTGCAGGTGTTTGAAGATTGTCCCCTCCCCATATTCTGCTTTAGAACTATATAAGAATGTATGGAATTGGATTAAAATTGCAGCTTGAACAGGCTCCCATTTGTCCTGTTGCCTTCTTCACGTCTCCCTTCCCTTCATTCTCTCTTGTAGGTGGTCTTCCCTGCTGAAGTCCCTCGGGTCGGGGCACAGCAGAATTTGGGCTGTGGTAATAATATCATAAGTTGCAGGTCATCCTTGGCTACATAGTAAATTTAACAATAGCCTGGGATACATGAGATTGTGTCACAAGATAGATAGATAGATGATAGATAGATAGATAGATAGATAGATAGATAGATAGATAGATAGAAAAGTGAGAATCTATATTTTCAAGTAATTCAAGTATACTCTTTTCTGGTGACACATTCTTTTCTGGCCAATTATCTAGTGTGAGAGCATCCTCACAAAGACCACCACAGTCTGTATCAGCTACTCTTCTGTTGCTGTGATAAAACACCACAACCAAGACAATTTACAGAAGGAAGGGTTTATTTTGTCTTATGGTTCTGGATTTGAGTCCACGATGGCAGGTCAAAAGCCTGGCAACAGGAACAGGAAGTGAAGGGCTCACACACTGAGCCACAATCAAGAGCAGAGAGAGCAAACTAGGAATGATGTGAGTTTTTTTAGCTCTCTAAGCTCACAGTGACACACTTCCTCCAACAAGGGCACACACCAGCCTCTCCAAACAGTGCCACCAGCCAAGCATTCAAATGCCTAAGAAATGTGGAATGCAACTCATTCAAACTGCCACAAAGGCCAATGCCTACACTATTCCTTTTTATACATTTATGTGTTCTTTCACCAAATACCCATTTTGATATGCTGGAGCACAGGACATTTTTATTCCATCTGAGAAGTTTGCATATTCTTATTTTTTAAAAGATGAACAAAATTAACAAGCTTCAAAGATGACTTCATAATCTGGATTTTGGCTCTGTGGAAATTGTGATGATCACTAATAATCTCCTTGCTAAGTGGTCAGTGCTGTGTCCTTATCTCGTGCCTTGCATGGCCTGTGCATACCATTTGGAGTGGCTGTTTATTCCCACTTTTGTGAATCTCCTTTTCTCACTGCCTAGTTGAACTTCTGTCTTGATGATAGACCTCCTCAGTCCTGTTTGATGACCCCATATTCCCTCTAAACACAGAAGTGCACTGGAGTTCCATAACTGAATCTCTTCTGTCTATATTCCCTGGTGATCTCATCAAATCTCTGGCTTAAAATGCCATCTGTATTCAGAACTCATTTACATTCTGATCACAGGCCTGAGAATTCTGCCCGACTTTCAGGTCATGTAAACAATTTCACACTGACATTTGCTTTAGGATGGCAATTTGGCACCTTAAAATATAACATGTCTAAAACGCCACCTCGTAGTCCCCCAGGAAAGCAGCTCTTCCACACCCTGTCCACCTTACTGACTGTGCTTGATCTTCTCAGAGGCTCAAGACAAACCACTTGCATGTGTCTTTGGCTACCTGCTTCTTCTCAGACCCCACAGGTGAAGACTGGGCTTTGGTGCCTGATTATATCCACAGATTCATCTTCTCTTCATGTCAGCCTCTTCTCACTGAGAAAACAAGTCTAAGAAAAGATGTCTGCTCTGTGATCTCTTGACCCTGATGCTTTGAAGTGTACAGTTCACTATGACAGGAGCATATGGCTGAAGAGGCCAGTTCACCTTATGCTGATCAGGAAGCAAAGACAGAGACAAGGGCCTGAGGAGCCAGTATCCCTTCAAGGGCATGTCCTCAAAAACCAACTTCTGATTTTGTTTCTTCAAGTTTACATCACCCCATATAGTATCACAGGTTGAAGACCTGTTCTTTAGCTCATAAGTGTCTGAGAGACACCCCACATTCAAGACATAGCAACTACAGACTTTATCCATGCCTTGGGTATGTCTTGCGTAGAGAATTCTAGAATCCCTAACCAGTCTCTCTGCTTCTAAGCCTTCTCTCCCCCAGCCTTGGCTTAACAAAAACTACATGATCCTGTTAAATATGACTTCTCTTTTTTAAACTCAGTCTTATTTTTAATGTCACTCAGAAGAAGCTAGTGTTTTCACAAGGTGAAGTGGCCTCTTCAGCTCAGATCACATGCATGCACGCACGCACACACACTCTTCTTCAGGCACAGAGGCTTCCTTAAGGCTTCTAAACATGTCTGGTACTTATTTTTCCTTCTAGCTGGAATTCCCCCTCCCCACATAGATATATAGCTCTGTCCCTTTGTTTCTTGAACGTTCTTCTGTGGCATAAGAGAGAGGAGAGGAACAAGCCTCCATGACCCAACCCCAGCATATGATAGCACTCGACCAAGAAGCTGTCATTTGCCTGGCTCACTTTGGGATGTGTGAGGTCTCAAGATCTAGCTCTTCAGGATGCCTAAACATTTCTGGTGACATCATAGCATCCACTGAGGGTGAGGGTGTCCAGGCTTGCCGGCTTCTGACTTTGCTACTTTAATTTGCTCCTTTCCAGCAAAGCTCAGAGGAAGTGCTGTGATTCCCATCAGGCTCTGAGTATAGGATGTGGACCACGGGGAAGGTGAGGCAGCATTAGCTACTGTGTATATCCCCCCACACACACATGCCTCTGTGGAAGGAAAATGACTCCAGCCATGGGCCTGTTAGGAGGGACAGCTCTTCACCTCAGAAGTGGATCCCAAAAAATTCTACTCATATGTTTAGGAGCAAGATATGTTGGTTCATTCCCATAATCCTGGCACTCATGTGTTTAGATGAAATCACCACAGATCCAAGGCATTCTGGGCTATTTATTGAGTTCTTTGACAGCCTGGGCTACAGAAAGTCTGCCCCAAATAACTAAAACTCCAGGGTGGTTGAGGAGCCTGGGTGAGTGGGATGCAGACTCTAGCTGAGAAGGAACAAGCAAACGTACATCTGAAGAGAAAATGATAGAAAAACTCGATGAGCCCATTTATCAAAACCTGCTATCGCAAGCCCTTATTGATCTGAAGACACAATTTTCTCTTTGAAGAGCTTAGAAATGGAACATCCTACTACTTGGAGACACTTCAAAGGCAATCTGAATAGGGATCAATATATTTTCTCATTCACCTCTCTCAAAAAAAAAAAAAAAAACCATCAGCTCAAAAGCGAATAAAGATAAAAGGAGATGTAAAAACTATACTTATGCTTAAAAGGAAGCAGCTCCAGGTCAGACTGTTTTATGTAAATTAGTTCATATAGCCTTCACAGCTCTCAAATTAGATGCTATTCTTCTTGGTTGAGACAGTAAGAGGCCAGGTAGATCAACACCACTTAATGACTAAAGAGGAGGTCAGACTTCCTTACCTCTGAGCTGTCTTCTATGACAGGCACTGGGAACAGGTTAGAGGAATTCAAGCATTCTCTTGAAGAGGAGGTGGCTGCAGGCAAGGCTCACCACTGCTGGGTATTTTGCTCACCTAACTCCCCAGCCTGCTTTCTGGATTGCAGTCACTAGAGGGCAGACGAGGTCCAAAAAGTCACCCAGGCTCCTAAGGTCCTGGCCTTTGCTTTGCTTATATCTCTGGTCCCTTCTCAGGCCACAAATTCTCCTATGTCACTTCCATTTCATCCTTGGCATATCCCAATCAAATGTTTTTGTTTATTCCTAAACCATTTACAAGATTGCTTATCAAATGCTGATTTTTATCATGCATAGCATTCTTAGATGGCACAGATTTGAAGAACTTGTAGAAAGTATTGATTCCTGATGGCAAAATGAGCTCATGGGAAAAGAAAACACAAAGGCAAGCAAAGGCAAGTGTCATTTGGGGTGTCGGCCCTTACCGTCCTAACCCGAACCCCAAACAGAACTGATGAACTAATGATTAATTGACTAAGGGCCTTGGCATGTATTATACCACATGACTAGGATGGAGATTTTCCTGAAAGGGTTAACTGGGATTACTGTCGCATCTTAAACACAAAATAAAGCTAGAGAAATTAACTTCAAGTTATACCGTTTTTAGTAAAAACACCAGAAGTTGGGGTGTACATTTATTTCATCTCAGTCAGGCTAGAGACATGGTCAGCCAGCAAAGTGTGAAGCCATGCGAGTGAGAAGACATAAGTTTGATTCCCACTACTCACAGAAAAAGTTGGGTGTGCTGGCACGGACTTTTAACCCCAGAACTGAGGAGACAGAGGCAGGAGGAGCCACGGAGCTCTCTGTCCAGTCAGCCTGATTTACTTGAGTGAACTCTAAATCAGTAAGAGATTGTCTAAAAAAAATAGATGATGCCTCTCTGTCTTCCACATACTTGCCAACATATAATACAACACTTACAAATTCCCTTTACACACCCAGTGTGTTGCACATGCACAAAATTGAAGGCAAAAATGATGTCACCTCACAATCAGATTCTAGAGGTTGAGTGAGCTCAGATTGGCAATTACTGAGAGGAAATTTACCCCTAGTTTGTCTAGGCCACTTCACTCACCTAGGGGTAAAGAAAGCCCTCACCTCACTCAGTTTGTCAGCTTATGGATGACAGGTTTGGGAGAACACTTTGAGAGTTGCTGCTAAAGAGATGTTCACTCTGACTTCATCATTAAAATAGACTGTCTGGTGAGACCGTCTACTGACCTGCACTGATGACATCGTACAAGACAATGGGCATCCGCTGGCCTAAAACCTCATGCCCTTCCCATTCTATAGCCCTAGCAGCAAACACACTCTATTCAACTTCCCTACTAGGCTCCTCCAGAGCCCTGGGCGATATGGAACCCAGGCTCCACTTCCCAATAAAAGATGTTCTCACAGTGTCATTTTCTCTCATCCTTTCTACGGAACATCAGACAATGATTCTGCTCCATTCAGCAGGAGCTTGATAGGCTCTGTCTATGCATATGAATTGTTTCACAGGCTTCAAAGAAAATGAAAGCCAAGGCCTATATCTTTGTGAAATTAAATAATCTGTTAGAATTCTAAGAGAGAGAGAACAACCCCCCCCCCCCGTACCAGTAGGTGATTTGGTGAGTTGTACTTTATCGTGACTATAAAATTCCATAAGGTCTCAAGAGGAGGCAGAGGGAAGTATTAAATTGGAAGTGATCAAGGAATTCTTTGCAAAGGAGTTGGGATTTAACAAGCCTTTGAGAGATCAAAGAAATGTTTGAAAGACAGAAAAGAACACCAGAAGAAAATATACAGACAACACACTGCAAAGATCTGTAGTTTTGTGAACCTGACCAGTGTGGCTAGCAAACAAAATGGGGGGGGGAGGTGTCAGGCCCATGTGGTTTCCTGTGGTGCCAGGAAAGGAGTGGGTATGATTGTCTTCTCCTTCTCAAAGAGTACAGTCCATTCTGACACATTGGGCATTAAGTGATGTTGAAGATGTAACGTCCCTCTGGGTGAATTTGCACTAGAACTCTCTGGTCCTGAGAGATTTACTTCCCAGGTTTGCCGGGAACATCTCTTGACGTCCTTCATCATTAGGCTCTTTTCTTCTGCTACATAAAACTGCCACCTCGCTTTCTAAACCCTTGACTCATTTCCAAAACCGTTTCCTGGAAGAGAACTAGTCATTTCCCATGAAGTAACTAAATATATCACCCTGGCGCATCTTTCAGGGCTCCTCATACTCTCTTCTGCACATCCCCTGGCCTCCATCCTTGTCAGACATCTTGGTATATTCTTTGTATCAAACCGTGCTTGTTAAAAACTGGTCATTCTCCCTTCCATCCAATGGGGATGCTCACTGCTTCTGATTTTACATGGAGGAGAATCTACAGCTAGCATTTGCCTGGAAACAAAGCTCAGAAACGTCTCCATGCTCCATGCTCTTATCCCACCAAGCAGATGATAAATTCTTGGTGGAAAATAAGTGACAGATAAAACGAGTCACAAAAACTCTTCTGAGCAGGGGCCCAGGAGCTCCCAAGAAGGTGGTAGGCACTTGTAGGTTTATTTATTCACCGTGTGCTTTTTCCCTAGCCATGAGATGGTAACACCTTGAGCAACACAGAATTTCCCTAGAAGGCTGATTCACGGTGTCTTAATTACTTATCTTTGTTGTGAAGAGACAACATGACCAAGGCAACCTATAAAAGAGTTCATGGGGATTCATGGCGCCAGAGGGTTGGAGTCCATGACCATTATGGCCGGGAGCATGGCAGCAAGCAGGTAGCCATGGCACTGCAGCAGTGGCTGAGAGCTGACATCCTTATCTTCAAGCAGAAGACAATTAATTGGGAATGTCATGTGAACTACCCACCCCCAGGGACTCCTCCAACAAGGCCACACCTCCTAATCCTTTCTAAACAGAGCCAAATGTTCAAACATACATGAGCCCATGTGGGTCATTCTCATTTAAACCACCGCATACAGGGGCTCAATGTTTCTGGAAGCTGTTTACTGAGTGCCTTGGAGTTGATGATACATCCAACTTTCCCAAAGACACAGATGCCGAGGAGACTTGGCCGTAATCTCTTGGGATCTGTTCCCATAGGATGTTTTGTGAAGTTTCTTAAATATTTAGGCGGTTTTGCTAAAACTAAAGTGACTTTAAAAAAATCTACCTAGGCTTAAAATTGAGACTAATTTTTGGTTTGAGGCCAGCTATAAGCTGAATTATGTCATCCCCAGACTCACAAATTGTTGTCTTAAGCCGTGGTGGTTCAGAAGATGTCTGCATTCAGAGGGAAGGCTCCAAAGTAAAATGAGATACTATCTGGGAAGGGTCACCATCTAATAATGTAGCTAGTGTCCTTATCAAGGGAAACCATGTGAGAGTCCAGTGACTGTGCCCTAATCCTCCAGTTCCCCCAAGTCCCCAGTTTCTCAGATGACTTTTCCTTGAACCTCTCTGGCTGGTTCCCCCTGAGGATACCAGGCATCAAGAAGTGGCTCCTTCTCTCTACGTCTGTCAGATGAGACACACTGTAAGATAGTCAACACACACTGGAGAACCTTCTAAAGGGTTCCAGAAACAGTAACGTGGACAGCCCATCATCAGGGCCGCCACTGTCAGGCTGAGAACTCCTGTTTCGTCTCATGAAAGGTCATGTCTGTGTCTTGTACTGAAGAGCCCTGCTCCACGGGTCCCCTGGCGCCTGTGTGCATCCCCCTGAGTCACATCACAGAACTGTCACAACTGCCTTGCTTCCACATGCTAGGTCCTCTCCTCAGCCTCCAGCTTTGATGCTTTTAACTTCCTTCTGTCCTTTGTTCTCCAGATTCTGTGGCGTCCCATCTCTGTCCTGCCAAGCCCAATGCCCCAGCCTCCCATGCACGGGTCACACCCTTGTGTGGCACCACCTCTACCCTCAGTGTGCCGACATGTACGTAGGCAAGCCCTGGGTTCACTGGGGGATATTTCTGTACAGTTCATAAGATAGGCTTTGCTGATGTTTTCCTTCTGGGATGTTGTTCAAATCAGATGTTGAGAGAGCATCTGGTTTGATCTAAAGTCTAACCCCCCCCCTTCCAGAAACCTACAGTTTTGGCTGGAAATGTATAGATGCTATTGAGAAGAATGTCATCTCTTTATGCAGATGAAAAATACTAGCACTAGAATTCATTCACTTCTTAAAGGCTGGATGACAAGCCAGGTTTGTTGTCTTTAACGTGGAATGGTGACACACAGGCTACCTGAGCCTCCAGCCTGCCTCTTGCCCAATGGGTTTCACATCATCTCTGAATCCCCAGGTGCCTGCCGGGCAGATGTCAGACTTACCACTCCTGAGCCGTGTGCAGCGATTTCTTAAAACAAACCCGTAATCAAGGTCTATTCTGCGGAAATGTGATTGTGTTTATCCGGAGATGTGTCTTCAAGACGGACACCTCTTCATTTTCAGAACATTTGTCTGCCGCGGTTGGTTTGCCTCCCAGGGAGTCAGGTGATGATTAACTCGGTCCACAGTTCTCAAAGTGCCCTTTCACACAATAAACTCATGCCATTTTCAGATCACATTTTTTAAAGTGATAAGAACTGGAGAAATGCTCACAACATAATGTCAGATGCAGAATCTATAAGTACTTGGTGCCTCATGCCTCCATCAGATAGGCCCATAGGAAGTTTGTGGGCAGGTCTTGATCAATGATTGACGTGGGCGGGGCCAGCCCACTGTGGGCGGGGCCAGCCCTGGGCAGGTGGGCCGGGAAGGCAGGCTGAATAAGACAGGAAGCAGTGTTCCTCTAAGATCTGTACTGTTTGAGTTTTTGCCCTTACTTCCCTGAGGGAGATACTATAAACTGTAATATAAAGTAAGCCCTGTGGTAGTGCATCTTCAAGCGTATTTGACCCCCATAAACTCAAAGGTAGTGGCACTATTAGGAGGTGTGGCCCTGTGGAGGAAGTGTGGTCTTGTTGAAGGAGGATGGATGACACCTGTCTTTAATCCAGACCTTGGGGCTGGAGGGCATCACACTTCTGCTGTAAGTGCTTACTATGGGAGCGGGCTTGGAGGTCTTTTTCTCAGGCTTTCTTTGGTGTGATAGTCAGTTAACCCTTCCTTCGCTGCCTCTGAGTCAAGATGCAGGTCGTTCAGCTGTTTCTCTAGCACCATGCCTGCCAGGATGTGGCCATGCTTCCCGCCATGATGGACTGAACCCCTGACTTGGAAGCAGTCCTCTCAATGAAATGTTTTCTCTATAAGAGTTGCTTTGGTCATGGTGTCTCTTCACAGAAATGGAAACCCAATTAAGATACTACCCGAGTTGCTTTTGGTTGTGGTCTTTATCACAGCAACAGAAATCTGACTAGCACAGGGAACAATCACAGGGTCAATCACCTGGTAGAACCAAGCACAAAGGTATCAAATATCCAGTCAAGAAGCCGGCATTCTATTGATATTTAAACATGACAGGTAAGGCTGTGACCCAAGCTGAGTACCGGCATCTCATTGGCCTTGGCTGTGAATACGCCAGATGAGATGATGAAGTCAGCAATGACTGATCCGAAAGAAAGAGCTAAGAAATTACTCTCCAGAGACAATGAACCCTCTGAGAATGAAGAAAAGTAAGCCAATACTTACACAGATTTATTCTCTTTAAAGAGAGATGTCTGTAAGTAAAACTGAAATGTGCTGAACTCAGATACAACATCAGAAGGTGAGAAAGATATTGAGAAATACATTTGAACTTTTGAGAAACTTTACCAATAAAATGCTATACAGGGAAAGAAATATTTCTGGGGGGTTGAAGCAGGGAACCTTTTCACCATGCTATGCAAAGGCCTTATGAGATCTTCAGAAACAGGCACCCTGGAAATTTAAGTTATTTCCATCACTTCTATTGAAAAGGCAATTTCTCTCGTCTTATATGGAAGGCTTTGATGCATGTTCAGTAGCTTCAGGGTGAATCTGAATGCAGCTTTCAGAGCAGCGAGAAAAATCATGCCGTGTGGAGATTGCAAACTTCCTCCAGGAAATCTTTTGAAAATAAATGATGGAAATGCTCAGGGTTCCTCTGAACTCTTGTAGGCACCATATTCAAAGAAGCAGGGCCACTTTCCTAGGATAACCTACTGTCAGCTTCTGAAGTGTTAGCTGGCAGAATAGGGGCAGAGGGGCAAACCTAACAGAATACATACATCTGTAACGCACTGCTAGCAGAATATATAGATGGTTTCTGGGTTAAGTGAGTGACTGTGCCCACAGGATCCTCCTGATTGAGCCCAATGGATAAACCAGTTCTTCCCTTGACCCTGGGAACCTATGCTGGTCTATTAATCAACAAAGCAGCATACAGTGAGCTATACGATCTGGAAATATGAGTAATAGAGTATGAGACTTTCTTGCTCTGTTCATGCTAGTTGGCTTTCTGTTGCTGTGCTGAAGATCATGGCCAAGAGCAACTATGGGAGAAGAGGGTTTATTGCATCTTACAGTTCATAGTCTATCACTGAGGGAAATCAGGGCAGAAACTGAGTCACAGACCACGGAGGAACACCACTGTCTGGCTTGCTCCCCATGACTTGTACAGCCTGCTTTTGTATACAACCCAGGGTGGCACCATCCCTAGTGAGTGTGGCCTTCCTGTGTCAAGAAAATGCCCCAATTATGTACCCATGGGCCAGTCTGATGGAGGCGTTTTCTCAATTGAGGTTCCCTCCCTTCTGATGACTCTAGCTTGTGTCCAGTTGACTTATAACCAGATCATTGGTTTATATGCCTAGGCTACTGGTTCCTGCTATATGAGGGTGGGCTTTGCACAGGTATATAACTCACACCTGGTCCTTCCTGGTTTTTAAGTGGCTTGAAGGAAACAGCAAATTATCAGCAGCTTGGTTACCTGAGAAGAACCTTTGTTTCCTCAGGTGTTGCATTTTCTACAGGGTTATCTTTTACAAAGGACTTATTCACATAATCAGAGCCTGGTGTGTCCTACTGTATGGAAGCTATTTTTCTCTTGAGCAAGAAAGTGTCAGGAACTCAAGGATGAATTTGAACCACATATCCAGGAGCTTCAGTGTAGTGAACATGGCCAACAAATTATTCAGGCCAGTTATGCACTATTTTTTTTTGATACTTGCATATTATATTTCACAACTTTTAACAGTAAAGTTTGTTTGTTTTACTGTAATATTGGTAGCTGAATGCATTGGAAAAATTAAAACCTAAAAGATAAACTCTTTTGAGAGAGCTAACATAAATAGGTGTTTTATATTTGATATATACTAAAACTTTCAATTGACTACTTTTATTCCCTATAATAATGTTTTAAAAAGAAAATTATCATCACATTTAAACTTTCTATATCACAGTTGGTGCTCAATGGCTCTTGGTGAGACCATTCCTAAAAGCAGTTGCAAATTCCCAGAGGTCTCCACGGGGAAAGAGTCACAGTGGATTGTTGAAAGAAAGAAAGAAAGGAAGAAGAAAGAAAGAAAGAAAGAAAGAAGAAAAGAAATAAAAGCAATAAAGGCAAAAGGGCTGTGAGGGAAAGGCTAGCAGTGACGGGCTGACTGACCACACTTGTTCAAATACGTTGGTTCCTCTCAGATTGGAAAATCCCACAAGAATTTTAAGAATTTTCCCATTAATTAATGCAAACCATGCAGCAAACTGGCTGGACCTTTTTTATTTGTTAATTTTAAGTTAATTGTCCAAAGCAATAGCTTTCATTAAGATTGCATTTACCCTTATAACACTCACTCCCCATCTCTCCTCCCCTTCCCTCCCACACTCGGAAGCACCTCCTTCTATTTTCACATCCGGTCCAGGCTTGCACACATGAGAGAAAGCAAGTGATGTTTGTCTTCATGAATTTGGTTTATTTTGCTTACCGAGGTTATTTGCATTTCTGTCTAGTTCCTTGCGACCAACATGTTTTTGTTCTCACTAAGGACTGAGTACTATGCTATTCTCTATACCTATCATATTTTGTTTATCTGCTCGACAGTCAATGAGCACCTGTGCCCAGTCCATAATTTGACCATTGAGAATGCCACAAGTCTATGCAGTGTGCAGTCTTTGCTGTACTTCAGAGCTCACAAAATTTGAGCTTTAAAATGTCTCATACATCCATCTGCTTACTTATTAACAACACAGACCATGCTTTTTTATACCGGACACCACAGTTTGTAGGTATCATTCCACAGTAACCCTTAAAGACAGAGGCTGTAGTAACTGCCTTGCTGCATCACGTGACTACAGTTCTAGTATTCAAGAGGCTGGAGCTCAAGTGAAGCAGGAAGACACAGGCAAACACAATTTTGCAGGAACTAAACACAGGGCCCTACTTGGTTTGGACCAAGCACATGCCCCTCTCCTAAAAAGTGCACCTGGCAACCTGTGCACCTAGCAACCTGTGCACCTAGCAACCTGTGCACCTGGCAACCTGTGCACCTGGCAACCTGTGCACCTAGCAACTTGCTCACAACCTAGACCCCACTTTGAATAATGGAACGAGTTTCTCCTCCTCTCAACATCCATCAAGTTTAAGTTCTTTCAATTAGTTATGGTCAAGTAGGAGACTAGAGGGGCAATCCAACCTGAACTGGTTTTGGAGGAATGCACAATAAGGCAAGTTGCATCCACCCTGTGAACTTGTAGAAAAAATGTCCTAATCGTGTGTGTGTGTGTGTGTGTGTGTGTGTGTGTGTGTGTGTCTGTGTGTCTGTGTGTCTGTGTCTGTGTGTGTCTGTGTGTATCTGTGTGTGTCTGTGTGTCTGTGTGTCTGTGTGTTATAAATAAAGTCAGGTGCATCATGGGAAGAGTCTTGTGCAGTGAGCAAAGGCCTAACCTAAGCCTAGCAAAATAGAGAACAAACCATGCTATGCCACCCTGGTAATTAATCTTCCATCTCCTTAAGACCCCATAAAAAGAAGTCCCCAGCAGTAACCTGGGACCCTTTATAACTTCCAATGCCGTGGCTGCTGTCATTTCTGTTGGTTTCACACATGAGAAGAGATACACACTACCAAGGCCACACAAGAGTTTATTTAAGAGAATTCCCAGGTGGGTACAGGAACAAAAGCAGAACAGAAGGAAATAAGAAGAGAGAGACCAAAACATAGGCGCTTAAGAGAAAAAAATGTGCACGGGTTTATGTAGTCGTGTTTAGGGTGTGCCTCCATATGCATCCAAAAAAGCGCTTCTATACACAATGCAGCACAGGTTTATGCAGCCACGTCCAGGGGTGCCTCTGTACAAGATGCATCTCACCAGAGCCATGTTGGCTCAGCCATGCAGAGTGCCAAAAATACAATTTCCAACAGTGTTTGTGACCCTTTTCATGCCTGTGAATGTTGTCATTACTGACAGTGTATATGACCCATTCTGTCCATGTCACTTTGCTACATTAGTAAATTCTTGTGAGCCTTTAATTCTTTGAATAAGAGGCAAAGAACTTGGAACTACCTGACCACTGCTGACAGGAGAATGTAGCCAGCCTGGGCTACATAGGAAGATCCTATGTCAAAAACAAACAAAGCAAAACAAAAATCTCAATCCCTCAAGAGTAGAGAATTGCTTCTATCTGCTTTGCAGATGATAAAAAAAAAGGAAGAGTCAGCACGATTAGACTGTTTCACAATGAAGTTATACAATGAAGCCATACTAGGAGCAGGAGATCAATCCAAGACACTGAAGGCATGACAATATTGCAGCTTGCTTAAAAAATATTTTTAATTATTTTATGTGTATGGATGTTTTGTCTGCATGAATGTCTGTGTACTACATGTGTGCAGTGCCAGTGGAGTCCAGCAGATGTTGAATCCCCTAGGACTCAACTGAGGGTACAGCCAGTTGTGATCCACTATGTATGTTGCACGGATTCTGGTGGCATTAAATGAAACTCAGAGCCAGATACTGGGGAAAATCTGGAATACCAGAGAGAGGAAACAGACAACAGCCAAATCTCACCCAACCAAGCTATCTTCCAACTTCCTCAGCCTCGTTCCTCATCGCTTCTACAGAGTGAAGCTGTCTTTCTACATCTGCCTTAAATACCTTCTTCACCCAGTTGTTTCACAGCCAGGTTAAGATTGAAGGTGTGAGCTACTACTGTTTGGTAGTTAGCCTTGAACTTGCAGAAATACAGAAAGACCTCTGTCCCTAGAGTTAGAGGATTAAAGGCATAGGTTATCACTCCCGTGTCATCCTTGGTGTGGGTGGATCTGTTCTCTGATATCCCAGACTGGTTTTATTAAATATATAACACATCACCACACTATGTAGGTGCTGGGATCTGAACCCAAGTCCTTTGCAAGCCATGCTTTTAACTGCTGAGTCATCTCTTCAGCTCCTATTTATTTTATTTATGATTGTGTGTGAGAGAGAGGCGGGGAGCATGAGTGTGAAGCCACCCACAGAGACCTAAGAGAGCATCAGATCCCCTGGAGCTGAAATTACAAGCAGTTGTGAGCTACCTAATGTGGTTCCCGGAAATTGGACTCAAGTCCTTTGGAAGAACAGGAAGTGCTCTCCACCACTGAGCTATCTCTCCAGCTTCAAACTTATGTTTTTATTGATCATCTAGTAAGGCCTAGTAAGAGTAACTGTGACTGTTTGTCTCTGTGGATTATACAGATATGTACTTTTTAAAAATCAAATACAGTATTTTTATACTTTCCAAAAGCATATACACATGATGTTTGTTGTCATTTATACTGAAAACCTGTGAGGTCACCCAAACAGCGGCCTCTCAGTATCCACAGAGAGGAGGGTCCACCATCTATGGATATCCAAATCCATGAGTGCTCAAGTCCCATGTTTAAAATGGCATATGATTTGTGCATAATTTATATGTCTGTCTGGGTACTTTAAGTCATTTCTAGGTCACTTATAATAGATGTGCATGTAATATAAAATTCTAAGTAAGTACTTGCTATGTGTTGCTTAAAGAATAACAAGAAAAAGTCTATACATGCTGGGTATAGATGCACCATTTTTTAAAGTACTTCTAACATACCCAATAGATTAAATTCACAGATGTAGGACCTGAAACTCCTGGCTAATGTCATCCATCCCAGAGGCAAATGCCTGAATCAATGGGAGCATCCAGATGTCTCAGCAATGGGTCTCTGGGTTGGAAGCATAGCTTGCTTCAGACTGTTATATCAGGAGTTTCACAGAGTCTCCTCAATCCTAGGAGTCAGGAACCAAAAACGTGGCTTCATGATCCCAGTGGTCAGAGCTCGGATGCCACAGGTCACCTTTTACTGTATCTAAATCTAGTGAGAATAGCAAAAGTCTAGGTTCCTTCACAAGACTGGTTTCTACAATCTCCCTGTAAAGGTACTTGATTACAAACGTAGACTCTATATAGGCCCTCATTTAGTGGAGGAAGAGGCAAGTTGTTTAGAACAATCATCACGGAAACATTTTCTTAGCAGAAAGGTTCCAAATCAAGCTTTTAGCCCAATAACTCTCTCGGAGGGTTCTTTGCTCAGTTTGGATGATGCTGACATATGGCTGGGGATGATGCTGAGCTCCTGTCCCTGCCTCTCAAGTACTAGGAAAATAGGCAGACCCGGCTTTTGAGTGTAAGGTTTTATCTTCTTGATTTCTGTTCTCATCCTATTGCTAACACCTGTGTTTCCCATGCCTCAGCTTGCCACTTCTAGTCTGCTGAATCCTGGGCCCTCATCCCTGTACCTGATACATAATGCTATGCAGCCCCATAGCTTCATTACCAGCTTTGTGCTGACAGAGTAGGTAGGTACAGAGATGTGGTTGAGTGTGGACTGGGAAGTCATTGAAATGTCAGTCTAATTCTGCAAATCAAAACCTCTAACTCCATGCACTGACCTGAGCTATCATCAGAGAAATACTATGGAAGTGTCACAAGTCAATTTTGCATCCTTCCACACATGTAAAATGTCCAAAATTCCTATACCATTCCCACACCAGACTCGCTTATGGACTTGTTAGGTTTGTGCAGCCACCATTTTCTGCTCGGTACTATGGAAACAACCCTCAGGGAAGATTTGTTAGCAACAGTATCCTTGCTTATGTCCATCTTCCCTGGAGCGAGCCTCAGAGTGCCCAGGAGTCGGCATGCTCCCTATGCAGCTGCTATGGCTACCCATGGAACTCAAAGCAAGTCCAGCATGTCTACCAGCCCTTTTCCTACAATTTCTGCTGCAGTGCCCTTGCCTCTTGCCATGGAGCTTTGCTGCCAGCACCAAGGTGCAGGTGCCAGGCACTTCCTAGGTTTCCATTTCAGGGACTTTCCCCTGAGACAGGTCCACAGAGGAAATAGATAAAAAGCCTCTCCTGTCCTTCAGGTCCAATGTTGGACAAAGATGGACTTTAAAAAGTGAAGAGGACGAGACAGAAAGGAGTCAAGGGATATGCTCTCCCTCCTCTTCCCTAAGAGAGCCCCACATGCCCTCTCTGGAGATGCCCCATGTGCTACCAAGTACCCTGCATGCATCCTGATCACATCGGGACAGTTTGTTGTTGCTTCCTGTGACCTTGCTGCCGCCCGCTTTCTCCACCTCACCCCCCTGGTTCTTCACATGTGTTTTTGTTTGTTTGTTTGTTTTGCTTTGTTTTTTGTTTTTTCTACATTGTCTCCCTTGACAAAGTTTACACAAAAGTTTTGCTCTCTAGAGAAATGAGGCTAGCAAAGCCATTCATCCCAAAGCAAGAAAAGTTAAGGGAGGTCTCTCCATTCCGTCTGGAGTCAGTGTTTTGCAAAGTGACATACATTTACTGTGTCTTTAAATCCTCATAACAGACTATGTAATAGGTGTTATTTCTTTGAGGTGAGGCTCAGGCAAACTCAAATCATTTACCTGAGACCATCGAGATGGGCTGGTGGATGAAGGTGCTTGGTGCCAAGTCAGGGACCTGAGTTCAATCCCTGGCATCCACATGGTGGATGAATAGAACAGAACAGACTCGAGACTCCAGCAAGTCGTCCTCTGATACACACACACACACACACACACTTCTTGTTACAAAGAAGTATGCATCTTACTGTTTATCTTCAGTATCAAGACTTGGGGCTTAGGGAGTCCATGAAAGCTCCATATTGGGGTGACTCATAAAGAGCTCTTTTGTGGGAAGAATCTAAGCAGAACTGGGTAAGAACCTCTTAAAATTACAGAATGAGTGATGAGCTAAAGCAGGTGGCCCTGCTGCCCTATTCAGTATCATTTATATGTCTCTCTCTCTGTGTAGTCATGTGGTTGAGTCAGCTGGAGGTCAGCATAAAGAAGACACAGAAACCCAAGTCAGCAGGACAACTGGGTGATCTGGGATGAGATCACTTGACCACCTGGATGGACTTCAGCCCATCTTTAACATCTGGATCCCTTTGTTCTCTCCACAAAGATCTTTGGGAACAAAGGTCACAAAGGTTGAGCCAGAAAATTAACTTTGAAGCCAAGCAGAAGATCCCTGCCTGGCAGCTGCTGACATGGGCTCCTTGTACCGCAGAGGGTGTAACTGCTGGGGCTTTAGGGGAGTCCACAGGCTTGGACCACAATCCAACTCTGGGAAATTGGAGCGAGAATGAGTTCAGAACCTTTTCTTCCTTTTAGTTACCACCTCTTCTGGTCCTGAATTATGAAATGAAGATTTTCACTCTGCCCCTCCTCTGGAGGGAGGAGACTGGCTCATATCATTTAAAGGACCGACTGTTCATGGGATGAATCACTTCTCCCTTGGCACAGCATTAAACATAAAGGAGTAAACAGTCCCTCCTTGATCATTATTAATCCATGTGTCCACAACTGTCATCAGGTGGATTTGCAAATTTATTGACTTGGGGCTTGAGAGATATCCCAGAGGCTTCCAAGGACTGCAGGTGCCCATTTCTGGGCTGTTCCTCTGAGCCCTCTGCTAATACCACCATCAGTGTTCTCAGATGCCCCTTTCCTCCCTACATTGAGCCCACATGTGCTTGCTCAACACCCCGCCATCACCTTGGGCAAGGAACTTCTTGAAATATAAAATTATCCAATACTCTGATACATCCTCTTCCTGGGAGCATAGAACAAGACGCTTCGATCTGAACAGGAAGTCACCTGGGAGAGAGGTGAACAGGGCTGTCCTCCTGTCCCTGATGTTGCCCATGAGGCTCCAGTTTGAAGTCTGAGGACTCAAAAGACTGACTGGTTAGTGTTCCTTTTGAACATTTTGAGGATCACTTGGAACCTATGAACATCTGTTCCTTGCAAATGCCTTGACATTTTGGGGGGTAAATCTGCCAAAATTATCGGTCAGATGGGGCTGAAGTTAGAGACAGTGAGAACATTATATTTTTGCTCTTCTTATGGCCTACATTGTTTTAACTGTCAGCTGCAACACCAAAGTATTAATGGCTTTCTCTCAAAATCATATGGGCTTTCCCATACTCCTTCACTAAATCCACACTCATCCAGAGACCTCTGGCTCACTCCAGTCAAAGGCTGTCTAGGTGACAGTACTATTTTCCACAGGATAGTTTAGTTGCCCTGATTGGATGGGATAAAATTTTAAATGTTAAAATACAAAAAAACAAACAAACCAAAAAAACCCAAAGCTCTGTAATTGTGTATTTAAATCTTGCATTTGATAGAAAAGAAGTACTGTTTGTTATTAGGTCCCCGTTACATTATTTTCATTTTCTGCTCAGGGAATTCAATGATTTTAATGTCTGAGGAAGCTATTGTGGAACACGTGGCTGGCCTGTGGCATGTTTAACCACCCAGATAGATAGACTACAGTGCTCCTCCATCTCCGCCCCGTGCCCCAGATGTTTTAGAAATGCTTCACGTGTATATGTCTTATGCAGAAGTAAAGAACATGTGTTATGTAGAAAAAAAGTCCTAGATGGAGAAAAATATAAACATGTTGTACATGAACTATACCAACTATGTGGCTCACTTCTTAAGATTTGTTTTGGAAAATAATGTAGCTACATCAAATCATTACTACCTACATTTTAGTAACCAGTTAACTATATATATGTATATATATATATAGATAGATATAAATATGTATCATTATATATAGATATATAATATGTAGATATATTATATATAGATATGAATCATTATCTGCTTAAAGCTATTTCCTTAAAAGTAACAACAGCTCTGTAGTGTTTTCGTGTTTGTTCGTTTTACTCTTTGAGGGACTTCCACCCTGCTCTCTCTCTCTCTCTCTCTCTCTCTCTCTCAGACACACACACACACACACACACACACACACACACACACATAGACAAAGGGTCTCATAATGAACCCCACTTGCTCTGGGGGCGGAGAGACTCAGTACTGGAATCCTCCAGTTGAAACTCAAGGAACATGGAGATGGTTGTAAACCAAGCAGGCAGCCCCAGAAACTGCAAGCTAGGGTCCAGCTCAGCTTCCAGCTCCTGCGAAGGAGTTCATTTGTACATTTCAGCAGTGAAACTCCATGGGTCATACACAAAATGAAGATGTGAAATTGAAGGGAAACTTTTTTGGAGAAAGGGTTCAGTGAGTCAGAGAAGGTGATGAAAGGTGGTAATGGAGATGCAAATGGCTAAAATTCATTTTATACATATATATATATATAAGAAATTGTCAGAGTTTTTAAAAAGAATAATAAAAATGTGTAGCAATCTTAAAAAAAAGAATAATAAAAAATGTAAAATCAAGTTACATTTTAAAAGAGTCTGAATAAAAAGAATGGTACAAGCTGGGTATGGTGATGTATACCTTCAGCATGGAGGCAGAGACAAGCGCATCTCCATGAGTTTGAGCCCAGCCTGGCCTGGTCATGAGTTTGAGGCCAGGGGGCTAAGTGGGGAGATCCTGCCACAAAGCACTGAGGGGAGCTTCCCGTACCCTCCTCTCTAATTTTCCCAGCCATATGTCTGTACGACAGGGTGTTCACAGCCAGCCATGGTGTCTGCTCCCCTGGTCTTCCTCTACAGTAATCCATGGGGGGACTTCAGGACAGGAACTGACTGACGCAAGGCCATGGAGGAATGCTGCTTACTAACGAGTCCCCATGGCTTGCTCAGCCCACTCTTATACAACCCAGGGTCACCAGCCAGGGGTGGCACCACCCCCATCCATCCCTACTCAAGGATATGTATGCCCCACATGGGCCATCTGACGGAGGCAATGCCTCACCGAGGTCCTCTCTTCCCAGATGACTGTAGCTTGTATCAACTTGAAAAACAACAACCTAACTATCACAAAGACTGAAAGTAGCTGTTCTTGTATGAAATAAACATTACAAGTAAAACCCTCCAGGAAACAAATCAGTTCATTATATCAAAATTAACTAAATGTAAAGTTGTAACAGGACTTACCAAAAGCATAATCACCTGTGCTGGAGAAACAATTCGCACCATGTACCATTAAATAAAGTGCTTTAGTATCTGTGGAAGTCTCCAGTGTCTGACACAGATTCACTGACTTGTCACAGCATGCCTTGAGTCCTCCATTGACCGTGTAGACCTGAAGCAACAATAGTACCTCGTTCCCATGTGATTCTCAATGTTTACTGTGCTCATCCACGTGCAGGGAGATTTTACCTGTAGCCCTGACTCCTGGATGGAACATTTGAAAGCTGTCCTCTGGAAAATCCCATGAAAAGACAGGCTGTTATTAATAAATTAATCCGAGGACTTGAGGTGTAGAGACAGTCAGAAGTCTGAGACCAGCAGCTACTACATAGTGTGAGTTCTACCTTAAAAAACAAAAATCAGGGATGGAGAGATGGCTCAGTGATTAGAGCACTGGCTGCTCTCGAACCCAGTTCCGTTCCCAGCACTATATGGCATCTCACAACTGTCTATAATTCCAGTTCCAAAGGATTTTCTCCTGCCTCAATGGGCACTGCACCAGTGTAGTGAAGATACATATGTGCAGACAAAACACACATGTACAAATGAATAAATCCAAGAAATACCTTTAAAAATAATTTTCTATAGATCTGTGTCTTATTTTTGGCTATCACAAGTTCATAATTCACCTCCCCCCCTTACATTTATTTATTTTGTGTGTGGGAATCCGGTCTCTTCTTCCACCAAGGATCCCCACCCCCACCCTGGAGATCAAACTCAGATCATCAGGTTAGAAACCTTTGCCTGCAGATAGTGACCTGTCTGCCTGGCCCCTGTCATTCTTCAGGAAGTGGCTCAAAAACCAAAGCAAGCTGGCTTCTGGTTCTTCCTATGGCTCCAACGACAAATCAAGATATGAGTCCACCAAAGCTCACCTGAGAAACCAAAGTTAATGTAGCTTACTTACAGAACGATGGATAGGGACCAGCGGCAGGAGCGTCGGGACTGTAAAGGAGCCACCGATGTACCCAGCATTGAGAGCTTCCTATTGGCTCAGGAATGATCAATGAGATTCATCTAGAGGCTCAACTCTTAACAACTGTGATTCCTTTGGTGCAAGGGATGTTTGAAGATGTCTGGGCTAACTCTGGCTTAGTCGTCTACAGCGCCGTCTAGAGGGCCCAAGGGGAGGTGCAGCGTATCTGTACCTATGGCTCCAGCTTAGACAAGCTTCACGTGCTGGTATCTTCCAGCAAACAGCAATCACCTGGAGAGCTAAGCAGCATTGTCGGACTCTAAGGTTTGCAAGTCATTATCAGTTATTAAATTGAAAAGTAATGAGATGCGAGCCAGAAATAGAAATTTTGCTTGTCAACTTCCATTTTCCGAGCAAGTGGTGTGGGAAAAGTCATTAGTGAATGCCTTCACCTCAAGGCCGAGAGAAACTGGAGACTTTAAGATGCAAAGCAGGAGTGTGGGTCCCAAAGTGTGTGTGTGTGTGTGTGTGTGTGAGAGAGAGAGAGAGAGAGAGAGAGAGAGAGAGAGAGAGAGAGAGAGAGAGAGAGAGAGAGACTTTAAATATGAATAGTGAGCTGTGAAAATTGTTTTATTTTTCCTTAAAACATCATCTGATTCTCAAGGACTGGGCAATAGAAGAAAAAAGATGATATGTTTGTAGGATAAACGGGGAATATTTGTTCAACAATCCTAAAATCATTAGGAAAATTCAAATCTATACTGTAATGAAATGCCACTGCAAGAATGGTTATCACCATAAAGTAAAAAATATAAACAACCATCAGGCATGTTGGCACACACCCGTAATCTCAGCACTTGGGAGACAGCCACAGGCAGAACTCTATGAGTTCAAAGTCGGCCAAGGAAACATGGTGAGACCGAGTCTCAAATAAACAAAAAATGATAATAAAAATATAGAGAGGAGGCTTCTATTATGTTGCCAGTGATACTGCAAGTTGATTCAACCATGACTAAAAAGGGGGGAACCACCTGGAGGTGTTCCAACAATACCAAACCAGTTAAGACATCCGTAGAAGCCAATGGCAGAAAAAGGAATTAGGTGTGTGAGGGTATTTCTGTCATTTCTACTTTGGAATACAAAAATGGGCTTTTAGTTTTCTAACATACTGCATGGATGAAACTGGGCCCTTCATCCCTCCCCAAACCAGGATATAAAAACTTATGTCATTTTATAAGGTAGTTTATTTTAAGCCTTTAGCAGTCCACTTTAAGAAGAATGACATTCCATAAAAGCTAAGAGCCCCCTATTAATCACATCTGCGGTTCCCTTGAATATGGTCTCCAAGCATCATGCTCCCTTTTATAGCTTCTGTCCAGTAATCCATTAAAATGACAAGCCAAAGGCCACATGACAGGCTGAGTGCACTTAAAGTGACATTAGCCAGACAAGGAACAAGAAGGTCTCCTCCAGTCATTTGTAGAGAGGTCCCTACACCGGGGAGCCGAGGAAGGATTAAACCAGAGTACAGTGTGCTCTACAAAACAGCAGGGATTGGAGATATGACTGTGGGGTGATGGCGATACATGAAATCATCAACTGGTATTTAAAATCTGAAGTGCAAAGTTTTCAGGGTGCAGTGCTGAGGCGCTCCACTGCTTGCCTCCCATCAACAGGTTCATCACCTAGTGGATAACATCATCCACCTCACCTCTTAAATGATAGTCAAAAGTCCTTTATGTGTTGACAAAGGACTGTGGTAACCTCCTTGGGCTGGTTTTGGAGCCGGTATCCATTTGCTCCACATGATTCTTGCCATGCAGTTATCAAAGTCCACACAGCAAAGTTTCGAAAGAGCTGGGTTCCACCAGGGCCTTCTGTGGAACTCCGCACCTGCCTGTGGCCCAAACGAGATGTATGGCTGCTCGACACTTTGCGTCTGCTTCACCAAAGAATCGAAGAAGAAATTAAATGGAAACCAGAGGAAACAGGCTCATGGGACTTTTACTTTGGAATAATTTTAGAGTCACAAGAAAAATCACGGAAATCAGAATTAAGGTAGGGAAAGCAGGCCCATATTTTTTAACCTCTCCTTTGAAATAATTTCAGAGTCATTTGTTGTCTCAGTTACTTTTCCATTGTCGTGAAGAGTCACCATGACCAAGGTGACTTATAAATGAAAACGTTTGCTTTGAGGACTAATGGCTCCAGAGGGCGGTAGAACCCAAGACCAGCATGATAGGGAGCATGGCAGTAGCCTGGCAGCCATGGACTGGAGCAGTAGCTAAGAGCTTACATCTCGATCTACAAACACAAGGCAGAGAGAAAGACAGACAGACACAGAAAAAGATGGAAGTCAAAGATATGAAAAGCAAACACACACACACACACACACACACGAGAGAGGAGAGAGAGAGAGAGAGAGAGAGAGAGAGAGAGAGAGAGAGAGAGACAGAAAGACAGACAGAGACAGATAGAGAGACAGAGACAGTGGGAATGACATGGGCTTTTGAAACCTCAAAGTCCAGTGCCTGTGGCATTCTTGATCCAACAAGGTCACACTCCTAACCCTAAAACAGTTCCACCAACTGGGGGCCAAGCATTCAAATATAGGAGCCAAAGGAGTCGTTAGCATTCAAACCATGACACCTGGTCAATTTTTTTCACCCTCCTGACTATATCCAGATGTTGTCTTACTGCCTTAGTGGATATAGCACATATTTCAGTGGCTTAGCATTCTATTGTTCTTTTTAAAGTTAAAACAGATTCAGAATTCCCTTGAGCCTTGATTTGAAAGCCACATTCCCAAAATGAAAATCTTGAACTAACACTGAGTAATCTTTTTACTAAAAAGAGATTTTTAAAGGCCACATAGTTTCTCTATCTGCCCCTGCTGCACGGTTGTTCCAGTTTATGTTGCTCTATTTTGTCCTCTTCCTTGCAAGGACACTAATCACTTTTTTTCTATAAAAAAATATACAAAATAAAATTCAATTTCTAGCACCAGGAAGACAGAGATAGACAGATCCCCAGGGCTCATAGGCCAGTTTAGGACAGTTCCAGGTCAGTGAGAGATATCATCCTCCTACCCAGAAAAAAGAAAAAGAGGAACTTCTTTTAAAGGTGGGCTATGCCTGAAGAAAGGCATCTGTGTTTGTCCCCTGGCTTATGCATGCATGTGAATGCACATGCATTCTCACCTGCATACACATAGCAAAAGCCGTATTTCTATGAAACTTTAATACATCACACTCTAAAATATATGTGGCATAGTTTCCCTATAAAACCATACAGATTAAATACACAAAATAAGTTCCTATGAAACTGATAGAAACTCAGTAAGTGCACACAGTAGGGCAGCAATGTCTGGTGACTCCATTGGGTGCTGTACTGACATTATACAAACTGCCCCTGTCAGGAGAAGATCGTGATGATTTAGGGGTGGAGATTCTATGTGCTCTCAATTTATTGTGACTCTAAGATTAAGAACTTGTGTCGCCAAGCAGGGGTAGCCCACACCTTTGATCCCAGGACTCGGAGGCAGACAGAAGATCTCTGAGTTTGAGGTCAGCCTGGTCTACAGAGTGAGTTTCAAGACAGCCAGGGCTACACGGAGAAACCCTGTCTTGAAAAACAAAACCAAACAAACAAAAGAATCTGTGTTAATTGAATGACATTTTAAAATGCAAAGATAATTTAGGGTCATAAAAGATAATTGAATGTATAGTTATGACGAAACAATTTATTAAAAAATCTTATATGCTTTACAAATTAAATAAAAAGTCAAATAACTAAATAGGGGCTTAAGTGGACAAAAGATTTTAACAAGTATTTATTTTAGCAAGTAGAAAATACAATCAGGCATTACATGTTCAGTCTCATTAGAAATGCAATTAAAGATCATAATAAAATATCAATTTATACTTATTAAGCATGGATTAAAAACAAGACATTGAGCAATAACAGTAATTGCTAAAGATGCGTATTGATGGAAATTGTATGGCCTGCTGATGAGTAAAAATTAAGTCAAATTCTCTGAAAATTACCTGGTATTATCTTAAAAGTTACGTGTGTCTGTGAGCTCCATGGAGACAACAGATGTCTCATGGCACTTGGACAAAGTGGGTCTTATTGGGGGGGCAGAACATACCCACAGACTGCCTGGATTAGCTTCCCAGCTAGGTAGACTTCCTGATCTCCTCATTGGGCAGTGTGTGAGGGGAGCAACTAAATGATGAGTAATTTGTGGACCTTCTGAGCCATCTCTCTGGAAAAACAGATTCTAGGTCCCATCCTCTGTCTCAGCAGCTGGGGCCAAAAGGGTTGCAGCAGCAGATTTGATCTCAGGAAAGACACCACAACCCCAGAGGTAGCACGGAGGTTGCTAGTTTGTATCTGCTCTCCATGGTGTGCATGTACTGTTTTGTTTGTTTCAAATACTACCTAATAGAAACTTAAGACAAATCAAGGACTCTCTTTCTCTTTGCTTTAAGTAAATTTACATTCCATAGAGCCAAGGCTCTCACCACCGGCTCCCCTGAGAAATTCACCTTTCTTTGCTCCATTCTTGAGGATAAGACAGATACTGCATGGCAACAGCCTCACCTGACCCGTTCTCTATTTTCTCTCCTCTGTGCTGTCCAACCAATGCTGATTCATGATGTCCTCTTTGGGCTGCCAGATCCTCCTTTGGCAGTTTCTGTCTTCAGTTTTATCACCCTTGGGCTACTAATACTTCTCACACTTTGGCTTTATTTTCCTCTATGGTGGCTTGAATAAAAACGGCCCTCATAGACTTTGGTGTCTGTATGCTTAGTCCCCAGTTGATGAACTGCTCAGAAAGGATTAGAAGGTGTGACCTTGCCGGAGTGGGTGTGGCCCTGTTGGAGTGGGCGTGGCCTGAGTGATTTGAAAAGCCTATGCCAGGCTTACCTAGTGTCTCTCCCTGCCTGCTGCCTGTGGATCAGGATTTAACTCTGACCTCATGCTTGTCTTTGTCCCACCAGGATGAAAATGTAGCCCTCTGAAACTGGAAGCAAGCCCCCAGTTAACAGTTGCTTGGTCGTGGTGTCTCTTTACAACAATAGAACAGTAAGACACCCTCCCTCCCCAAGTTCTTATCCCTATCTGAGCTCTCCAGCATCTGGAATTTGGTTCACTTTTAGAAACTGACCCTCTCATCAGATCCTGTGACCTTATTGCTTTCTGGTAAGCTGAAGGAAAAATTAAAAATTTCTTCATTTTCACTTTAATATCTATCCCATCTTGTATTCAAAATGCTAATTTTGAGTCACACAATTAGAAATATATAATCCACCCAATTTTGTCAAACTACTCTGAAGAATATAGGCAGCTCTTATTTAGATTTTGTTTTTATTTTATGTGTATGAGCGTTTTTTTGCCTGCAGTTATGTCAGTGCACCAAGTTTATGCAGTTCCTAAGGAGGCCAGAAGAGGGCGACAGATCCCCTGGAGTTACAGATGGCTGTGAGCTGACATGCGGGTGCTGGGAACTGAACCCAAGTCCTCTCTGCAATAGCAGCCACCTGAACCGCTGTGTCACCTCTCTAGTTGGAGAGGTGGCTTTTAAATGGAGGCTGCCACCTAACATCCTGAACAAGTGTTTGTTTATTGTCATTAACTTGGTGTCTTCATTTTAACCACCAACTACAATTCCTATCCCAAATGAGAGGTAAATTAGTCTCTCCTGAAGCTCTCTTAAGCATCCTGGGTACCGTGGTGTCTTGGTGCAATACTCAGATTTACTCATTGCTTTGCTTTTGACATACGTAATGTGTGGTTTATTATTTCCTCCACCCACCCTTGGCAAAACTACACCCTAAAGAATGCTTGTTTCAAGGGCTGGCGTCTCTTACTGTGGAAGCTAGCTCTTTCTCAGTACCTCTTTCCATGTCTCCTGGGGCCAAGCTGACAGCTATTCCTTTTACTGCTTCTTCTTTTAAAATATCAAAGTATCAGACCTAGAGATATGGTTCTGTGGTTAAGAGCATCAGCTGCTCTTGCAGAGGACCCAGGTTCAACTCCCAGCATCCACAAGGTGGCTCACAACTGTCTGTAACTCCACTTCCAGGGTATAAGATGCCTTCTAGTAGCCTCTGGGGGCACCAGGCATCCATATAGTGCACATGCATACATTCGAGGCAAAATACCCACATGACATAAAAAGAAATGTAAAATTATATATATATATATATATATAAATACCAAGTGAGCATATGAAGAACCTGATGACATCTTTCCAAACTATGGAGTGAAACTGACTTTTCTCCATTCAGAATATAATCTCTATCATCTGAAAAAAATTATTTTAAAGGTAGCTATGACTTTTGTTATTGGTAATTACTGAAGGGATTCCTAATATCTTAGTATTAGTCACAACAGCTCTATCTGTGAATGTGTCATACGTTTGGTGCTGCCATCAAAAATGCCTCACAAGTTCCTTAAGTTTATCTGACCTAACTTAGAAGCTATTACAGAGTTTTGGTAAAGCAAGGGCTACAGTCTAGACAAACTGCCACCAGACCCTAAAGTGCCCTGGACTGCACACATAAGAAGGGGGCAAACCCTGTACAAAAACGAATATACTGGAAAGTTCTCACTGAGTACAAAGCCTTTAATGAAAGCTAAGTGACCACCCACATAGATACTGTCAAATTCTAACTTCTGCTGTTCAAAGATGGTGGTCACAGTTTGTGTGTCTTCAGTAATAGGCTTTAGTCTATCAAAGGATGCCAGAAAAACACATTTAAACTTCGATGAAAAAAGCTGTATTTGGCTTTATTTATGCTAAAACTCTTTTTCAAATATGCAAATACTCAAATATAATTGATAAAGGTTCATCATGATAGACACCTCTTACAAATACTCTCAATATTGCTATGCTGGTCAGTAATAGTGGGCCAGGGACTGAAAATACAATCACAGTCAAGTGGGCCCCGATGGCTGCCAACGCCCTCCCTCCTGTCACTGTGCTATAGTCCTCTGTGACTGATGATTATTAGCTAAAATCATCTAGTCAGCTTACCCAAGGGCCGTGTTCACAGAGACTGGACCATTGCTCTGCAGGAAACACAGAGGTAGGAAGGAGCATTTGAAATTCAGCCTTTTTGCTGCCTTTACCAACCAACGTAGGTCCTTAATTTATGTGAGTCTCTGTTTAAGACACCTTAATGGTTATATATTGTGGATCTACATTATTAACATTGAACCCACAGCAAGAACAACACTACTCATTCCTGGATAAAGCTTTTCCATGTGTGTTTTCTGTCAGACATATTAACCTTTCTCAGGAATCCTAGCTATCACTTCAGCCTCAGGGGAACATTTTAAACACCAAAATTACCACCACAATCTTCAAAAATATATTGTTCTTCAGTCCAGTATTTAAAAGGCCACAAAAACCTTCAGTGAAAATGGCAGGGTGTGGTCCCACTCAGCTGCAGCTGGGAGCATGGCCCCTGGAAAGGCCACAAATTTTGCAGATCACGCACCAGGCCTTTGTGTGACAAGAAAGCTTTGATTTTCAAGTTTTGATTTGGGCATTATAAATTAAGTTCAGCGAGTAGATGAATTTGCACATTTGCTATTCACAAACATCGACTTGACAATAGGTTACATTTTACTTCAATTCACCATGATTCCTGCAAACTTATGATCCTGTCTCCTATTTCAGAATAAAAGAAACCTGACCTACCACAGTCCCATCAACCTTAGATCACCTCTGCTTCTATCTGTCTTCAACTAATAGTCAGAACTAAGTATTGAGTATTTTTATATAAATTACAATTTTATTTATAACAACCAATGACTGAATGAATCTGAACAATCAGCAGTTGGTTAATACATACAAAGTATTATATAGTCATTATGGGGTATGCATACATAGGAGAATGAAGACCAAGAAGTGGAAATGTCCCATTTTTACAAAATTTTTTAAAAAGTAGATTTTTTTTGTGTGTCTCTGTGAGTGGATTTGGTTGCACAGTGAAAAACAGAGGGCTATGCAGAAGGTCAACTGATCCTTAATCCTAGTTTGCTGACCTCAAAGCCAGGGAGTTCACCACTCTACCAAGCAGGTGGCTACTTTAAGATAGGGTGACATGGAGATGGGTCATCTGACCCTTGGGCTCAGTAAGGAAAGCACACTCAGGCTGCACATACCATCCATCAGTTTCTGGGTACAATTGTATTTCCTTTAATACACACATCTGTTTAATTATAGAATTGTTTTAAAAGTTTATTTAAAATGTATGCATGAGAGACTGGATAAGGGTGCTGGATCCCCTGGAACTGGAGTTACAGGTGTTTGTGAGCCACAATGGCCTGGGAAATGAACCCAGATCCCTCTGCAAGACCAGCCAATGCTCTTAACCATTCCGATATCTCTCCAGGCCCTAATTACAGAAATTAAAAAAGTAATAATAAAGAGAAGTGTTAAATGTAGCCAAATAGCTGGTAAAGTGGTGAGCTGGGGTTTCTGTTGGACTACAGTAGAGATCATGGAAACCTAAGAACAATACACTCAGGAGGGAAAACAGACAAGTCTTAGATAACAAGGCCACTTCAGAAGTATCTCCTGACCCGAGTTTCTAAGAAGAAGAGGGGGAAAAAAGAAAGTCTAATATTGAAGAGCCAAAGTACCCTTTCCTGGGTCAGAAATGCATCTGTAATAGGTGGAAAGGCTCAAAGCCAGCTTTCTATACCAACAGCTGTTCTCACTGGCAGCTAATCCTCACCAAATGTTTGGAAGATGATCAGATGTCCCCACATCTGTCCTAAATCCCCAAGATCTATGATCAGATTCCAAAAGCCTTTTTCTGATAATAGGAAAAGAGAGTACATTACATTACACACTGTGAAGACAGAGAACAAAGTTTAAATGTGCTAGTACATTCAGGCTTCAGAGAGCTGAACTTAACAGTTTCTATTGGGTGTAGCCAAATATTGGGGTGTTCCATTGCATTATAAATGAAAAAACTATAGTTGCTGGGGATGACATGTAGTGTCCATGTACAGGACTGAGAAACGAGAAGCGTGGCTGAGGTCTGTTCCTAGAGTCTGGTCTCATATCATGCTCGGCTGGTGTATGTTTGCCTCAGTCTCTGATGACCTGAACCCACAATAGTCACACATATGACCCATCTCCCATTCTGATTTTCCTAAGATCATGCTACTGCATACTTAACTCTAGAGACCTTTCCCATTCTCTGTCCCACAGGCATCACACTACTCAAAGATAAACCAGATTCTTCCTTTATAGAACATATGCAGATTGTCATACCTCCTCATATTGGCTACCTCCTCAATAATTACTCCTTAAATTGTACAGATAATTTTGTATACTCTTCAGGATTGTATCTTTAAAAAAATAAAAGTAAAGAAGTTATACAATGAGGAAAATTTGAATTCTTCTTGCCTTATTGATGGGTCTTGTCCTGTCTGTTTATAGCCTTGTCTATTTGGCCTCACCATCCTTCCCATGCAGATATGGATTCTTAAGAGCCTGAAAGTAACTTGGGTAGGTAAAGTCATAGTACCCTGAACCTTAAATATAATAAAGTGTTGGCATTGAGGAATACTGAAAATTATTTATTAGGACTTTACAAGAGAATAATAAAAATGACATTTAAAATTAGCACATACTGGGGCTGGAGAGATGGCTCAGTGGTTAAGAGCACTGACTGTTCTTCCAGAGGACCTGAGTTCAATTCCTAGCATCCATATGGCAGCTAACAACTGTGTGTAATTCCAAGATCTGACACCATTATACAATTATACATGCAGGCAAAACACCAATTCACATAAAAACTAAAAATAAATATTTTTAAAAAATAAAAAAATTAGCACACACTTCAAAATGAAAGCTATACCTAATTTGCTTGCCCATTGAAAATAGCCCTCACCTCCTTTTTCCTAGGCTAGAACTAAGAAACTTTAAGACCTGTGACCTCTGACCCTGAGGACAGTTTCAATTGCTTCAGGCAGACCTGCCCCTTAACTGCCACAGAATACGGGGAATGCAGTTAACTGCCACTAACAGCCTATCCAGTCAGATCTCTTTTTAAACCTGAAGAAGCAGGACCCACAAGTGTCCTTTGAAACCAAAGTACGTTCAGACATTTCTGCTAAACCATGTGATCCTGAAGGAAAACAGAGAGAAACAGGGGGCTGAAGAGGGAATCCTTAGAGAAAAATTCCTGCCGATAAAGAAATTCAGCCAGTTAAATGTGATGGAGCATCAATGCCTGTCCGCCAAGCAGCTGGACAGTGGGGCTCAGAGTGGAGCTGAAGTGAACATGGCTCCTGCAGCTGTCCCTGTCACCTCTCAGCCCAGAGGAGGAATGTGTTCAGAAAGGAGAGGGTTGGGGTATATAATAGCACAAACAGGGCCACATAACTCTACATTTGGAGTATTGGACCAGCCTCTTGTAGGGGGAACAGGCTGTGGGTGATGTAGTGTGGAGCTTGGATGTGTGTACAGAGTGTCTTGAGGCTGTGGGGGCTCATTGCCTTTGATTTCATAATCCCTACCCCACACCACCACTTTTTGGGGGCTCCTGGAAGCAGATTGTTCTGGCTGGTAATAGAGGCACTTGATGTGTATGGGGGACTGACTGGTATGAATATGAAATTGTAATAGAGATTGATGGTACCATAGCCAGAGTGGATAAAGGAATCATCCTGGCCAAGGCTGGCCCCTCGATCTCTCCTCTTATAGATCTGCTCTTCATTGGGATTCCTCATCTGGGTCTGGGTCCTTTCTAAGAAAGGGGTGAAGATCTGCAATCAAGGGAAGGCATGGGTTCCCATCCAGGGTCAGATGGACAACAGGAGACCCCTACCTTTCCTCTATACTAGATGATCCCACTCCTGTCAGTGTGTTTTCTTTTTTAAATTATACTATCAAGATATAGCTTATTTGACCCATTTTCTATAATTTCTTCTATAGAAAAATTAATGCTTCAAAATTTACTACTATAAAGGCTGTTAAATGTTTTAGGGGCTGGGAGCAGCCTCTGGGCTTTGCTCGGGTACCTGCTGGGGGGAGCATACTTACTCTAAGTGGGACGTCTTTGGGGTTATTAGTTTATATTTCAGAACCTTATTGAGGGGCCTCTGCGGGCTGCCCTCTGGCTGCCTGGCCACAGCCAATTTTTATTCCCTCTGGCGATTGCATCTTTTCTGTACTCTGTTCCTTTACATCTGCCTTACAGATCCTGGCCAAAGTACTCAGTGGCAAACACATTATTTATTGTCACTTCAATGCCAGTAATTTCTGCAGAGGAGATCACTCAAGGCCAGTCAAGCCTAAGATTTCCTAGGCTACATCTTATCATTTTGCTTCTTTGTTTCTTAACATGCCACGCAGCATCCTGATTCTTAGCCTGTCGTTGGGACTGAACTCAGCCCTGACTGTCCTTCACCCTTGTCTTCTTCAAAGCTGGAAGACCCACCCCACAGGCCAAAGCCAGGAAGAGCAGGCTGTTTCAGTCACTGTCCAGGCTCTGCAGGAGCGTCTGGAGCTAGGGAAGCGCAGGCTACTTTGGAACAAGCAGGCTATGATGCTGGACCATCTGGGCCTAGCTGCTGGAGAGCCTGCTGAGATGCTTTCAGAAGCACCTCATGCTGTTTGGGGCTCTTTGCAGTCTTTAGTTGACTGGAAATCTGTTGGAACAGATAAACCAAGGACAGAGGGCAAGTTAAGGAGTGTAGGGTAAGGGGCAGGCATGCCAGGCTGGCATATCGTGTAATAGTAGGGACTGAAAGATGCTTGGAGAGCCTGGTGGGCAGGCCTGCTTTGATATGTTAAAAGGGCACCTTGACCCTGATTGCCAAAAGTGTTAAACCCTGATTGCAAAAGGTGTTGTTAGCTCATAGTAGGAAAGTTCTAGAAAGTGTGGTCTGGATGTTGAACTCCTGAGCTGGTTGAAATGAGAAATAAACATTGACACATTGTGTAGTGACCGGCGCAGAGTTTGGAAGCTCTGGGTTCCTATAAAGTTCCCACAGTGGAGTTCACTCTTCCAATGAAGGGCCTGTGAGACAGGAGGGTCTGGGCGTTATTTTCATGTCATCTGTTGGATGAATTTGGTCAGCAAGCCATTGACCTTCTGACCTTGGTCCTTTATCCGGATTTGGAAGGCTGGAGAACACTTACATAGGGGTTGATTCTTGGGATCTCTGTGGTAGATCTTTAGATTTAAAGGTAGAAAAATAAGGGACCAAGGAGGTACTAAGCATCCTCCTGTGGAGAGTGGGGGCTCAGTGTTGTGTTTGAGCACTGCTCCTTTGTGAGCGTGGGAAGGCTCTTGACACTGACTATGATGTCTTCTGGTGTCTCCTGACTTGGGAAGCTCTGTAAGCCATCATCTTCCAACATATTCAAGTCACACCACCCATCCCCAAAGGAAGAGGGCCTGGTGGAGGCCATTTCTCCACATACGCTTTCTTTAGCATTATATCCCCTAGCATACCCAACTAGAAGAACTTCAGCTGCCAAACGGGATGCTGAGGTCTCCTACCTCAGGGGCCTTATTGTATCTTTTGGTTGTTTTAAATATTTTAAAAATATGCATCTTGTGAGATGTATAGCACTCTATCAGTTCAGAGCATTGTATGATGATCTACTGTTGGGAAAACGAAAACTCCTTGGCATAAAATTTTTGATTCTTCACAGTCTGGCCCAAGCTTCCCCTCCTGTTGTGTGATGATATCCAGTCACACACACACTCTCTCTCTCTCTCTCTCTCTCTCTCTCTCTCTCTCTCTCTCTCTCTCTCTCCATTCCTTGACTCATTCAAGGCTCAGCAGACCAAAAGCTGCCTCTGTGTTTTGGATTGTGCTACGGTTCTAGTCTCTCTGGTTAATACCCCTCTGCCTACAAGGCAGGACCCTGCCATAACTTTCTCTGTACAACTTTTGTGCTTGTACCCACTCCTGTCCTTCCTTCAAAGACCCCTAACTTCACCCACCTCACTAAATGGCTCCATTCTTTGTAAGGTCTCTTATGGCTTAACGTTTACCTAACTTGTAACTTTTTCAAGTGATAAGGATGGTCCTAGTATTTCGTATCCCAGACACTTGCCAGGATAGTGTGCACACAGGAAGCCACAGGGTGCATGTTGAATAAAATGTAGGAATAGATAATACCTGAACCAGACCATCTGAATATGTGCCAGCCTTATTTAACTTTTGGTTCTACCCGTGACAGGTCTCCCTTGGCCAAGCTCTTCTGTGGTTATGTGTCCTCAAATGCCTTTTGTGTGCAGGTGTCTGAGCAGTATCAGTTGTGTAACTGCAAGGCCACATCTTGGGCTCTTTTTCTGGGTAGCAAAGGAGAAGAATGGCCTGCGCTACACCTCCAGAGAGGTCAAGAGCTCCAGTCTCCACAGCGCCTTTTTCGATCAATTGTCTTTCTCAAGGTTCAAAGCATAGTTTGTTCTTTTTAAAAAACTGTTTTTGTTTTTCCAGAATATTAGCACGGTAAATATTTCAATGCAAAATTTATTCTCCTGGATATCTCCTAGGTGCCAAATTATATAATAAAAGTCTTGGCCTATCTGTGTTCTTAAAAAACAATCTGATTCTCTAGTGATTTCCCAAGAAACAAAGGCTGAGCAGAATTTATGATGGGTAATTGAGAATGCTCTTTAAGGAGCAGAGGGAGGGCTACTCATGACATTTTAGATCTTACCAGCTATTCCCAGAAAACTAATAAAATTTCTATTTGACAAGGAGCACAAGGAATACAGACACACAGTGTAGACTGCTAGTATGCTGTGAAATTATGAGTGTGGAGGTGGGGGGGGGAGACACGTAACCTTCAAACAAAGGCTGCTTTCTTCTAGTCAGAGGAAACCTTCAGCCCTAAACTATCAAAGCCTAAGAAAATCATTAACCTTATATTGGGATGACCCTTTCCTCATATTCTCTTTTAACTTTCCAATCAAGATTGGACAAGGAAGTACAACCCCATCTTACTTTGTCTAAGTTAATTCTGTTGAGAAAGGCAAATTTTTCCAAAAGCCAAAATGACTCTCAAATTCAGCCTCTTATGAAGAACGGGGGTTGTTGACAGTTTCTAGAGGCCGGAGCTAGTATTCATTCACTGCAACTATTGATAGATACCAATATTTGCTTTCATTAACATAGTTAAAGCCTATTGCTTCACAGCCTATCTCTTTCACATTTGGAGAAGGGGCCATGCCTATGACAATTTCATTCTAGAATATATTGTTTGGACTACTGGAAAGCCTCCCAGAAGGAGCCCAAGGTGGTGGGCTTTCAATTTATCATTTCCTCTTTATTTTTACCTTGTTGGTATATATTTTCCAGACATGTGACTACTGAAGAATGAGAGACACCATTCCTTTGCTACCCAAATTTTCTCCCAGCTCCTTTGTCCCTCCATAGAGAAAACTTGACCCTGTCTCCCTCCCTCCCTCCCTCCCTCCCTCCCTCCCCAGCTCACAAGCAATTGCTCCTGGGATGAAGTCCAAATTCCTCATTTTGGCTTACAAGCCCCTGCAGGATCTAGTCCTAGACAAGGAGCTCTCTGATTTAGTTAACCTCCCCATCACTACCTCTGGAAACAATGGCCTCTTCTGCTCTCCGCTCCTATCAGAGGTCACCTGCTCACCCTGTATGCACTCCTGTCTCTATCTTCAGCATTTTGTTCTCTCCTCCTCAGGGGAAGAACACCCTCCTTCAGACTTGAGTTACAAGCATGTGTGTGTCTGCATGAACACATGTCTGAATGAAGTCCTTGGGCGGGACTGAGGGAGACTGAACTATTCCATACCACAGAATAGACCATAGGGGTGTGTATCGTCTTGATTACTGCCATCCTGTTCAAATCTAAGTGGCAGGTGTCATGAGAAAACAAAACAAGCAAATCTGATTTCAAATTAAAGGCCAGCTCTCCCAGGGAGATAGATGCTCTGTCCACTAGTGATAAGAGTCTGTTCCCTTCATCCGTCTGTTGATAGGACTTGGTCCTGATGAAGCAAAGGGTCATACTGACAGTCACATTTGCAAGCATTGTTCACCAAAGGGATCATTTAGTTGTTGCATTTTCTAAATTCCAAGAAGATAGTGTGTGGAAACAAGCTATAGCTCACCCCACTGATTTGTGTTAAATGTGATGGTTTCTATGGGCACTTGGGAAAAGCATCATTGTACTTCTTACAGCTGCATATTTAGTTAGAATCTAAAATTTTCATTGACTTCATTACTACAAAATACTTGGTTGCCTAGATTTAATTTTAAGTTGTTTTAATACCAAAAGAATCTTCTTATGTAACCACATTCAATCCACCAAGAATCTTCTACGTTTCCAAGGCTCCTTGAAAACACCCTCACATGCACAGATTTCTCTGGCTGATAAATCGGTTTGTGGAGGCACAGCAGGTCCTTTAGATGTTCTCTGGGTCTTGGAGAAGGCCGGCTGTCCCCAAGCCTTTGATTTTGTTATTTCGCTGGGGCCTTCCTAGTCCTAACTTGGGTTGTTTCTGACCCTGTTCATCCCCCAGTGGTCCCTGCCTTCCTCCAGCCCCATCACTGACATTTTGTTTTTATATCCAACCTTTTGATGGTTTCATTTTTATGTGTGTCAGATCTCCTCAACTGCTGCCAAGTTTGGGGTGATGGGGTTGACTCTTGATGCTCGATGCTTCCCAGGTTGCTTGACACACAGTCGGGAGAATGTCCTATGCAGCTGGGACAAGACAGAGAGGGACCTGAGACATGAAGTCCAAAAGATAAGAGCTTACAGAATTCTCCAAGTCGAGTTGAGTTTAACTAAGCTATGGTCCAATAATAACTTACCCAGCATTCCTAGCTGCAGACTGCTCGAGACCGCCTAGGGCTGGTTCCAGTTAGTCGATGACAACAGGACTGGACGCTAGGCCTGAGGCTACAGTGGCCCAAAGAGATGCCAAGGCCCTTTTTTCTACACGGAAAACCTTGCTCCAGATAGCAGGGACAGACAGGCCTTTGTCTCCTTCCCTCTCCTGCATTACAACAATATCCAATTCACAAATGAGAATTTTCCAAGATAAGTTTCTCTGAAAGAGTCCAACCAGCCCTTTTATAATGACTTGAGAATGAGTTCAAAATGAAACTGAAACCAAACTCAAGCATTTGTCCATGAAGGGACAAAAGTCCTTCTGGAACATGATGTAGAAAAATATATTCAATCTACATAGAGACAGATTGCCAGCACGGCTTTGCTGTTAGTACAAGGGTTTGTGGGAAAGAGCCTAAAGGCAGGAGGAAAACAAGAATCAAATGGCTTAAAAAAAAAAAATAGCTGGACAACATATAAGTGCATGATTGAGAAGGAAGTCTCAGCATGGCCAGACCTCCCTCTGTCCTGGGAAGGTACAAGCAGCCTCATGCATCCTCTGTGGGGGGAGGGGCTTATGGGGAAGCAGGTGGGCCGTGATGAGGATGCCTTTGCAACCAGGGCTAGGTTTGCACACGTCCAGATAGAAGCCCTTTAAAGGAACCATGTCAGATCATTTACAAGCTGTGCAGAAGAAAGACAAGCCCTGTTCTTTTCTTAGGCAGGAAAAGGATGGAACCCACAAGTAACTACTTTCTTAGACTTCCCTTGACCTCAGCAGTCAATACACAAGGTTAGTGTCACACACAGCACACAACACAACACACACACCAAAACAAAGAGGAAAAAAAATGCATTCTGCTTCACGGATTTCTAGACCCTGTTTTCTCTATACTCTAGTTTATTTTATAATGTTAAAAATGTTCTGAAAAAGAGAAGTCACAAGGGTGTAAAAGAAAGGCCCTTCCTCCTTCCTCACATTTTAGGACTTAGAACAGGAGGAATTGAAACAAACGACATGGAATGTTACGATCTTGTCCTAAACTGACAATCTACAACAGTCCTGTGAGGGAGACCATGCTGTGCCCAGCCACCAATGGAAAAAAATGTGTCATCAGGTAAAGGCAGAGCTGCCCTGGGTGGGTCCTGGAGCCTTGAGAGGCAGGACTTAAGGTCTGACACCTTAGGGCCTTGAAGGACCTAAGCCTGCCCTATGCAGCAGTGCTTCTAGGGCCCTCTGGCCATCCCAATGCTCACTGGGATGCCTATAGGCACTCTTAATTCCCTAGGGATGAATCCAGAGAGAGGTCATCTCATGAGATTGTAACTGGAGGGCAGACTTGAAGGCATGCTTTAAAGAATGCACTGCCTAAAACTGCTGGCCAACCATGACTATAAAAACAAGGGAAGTGTAGGTTCACCTAACTGTTTCTACAGGGTTGGATAGGGTGGAAACGCATGCCAGGTTCACTGTCTAAAATATATTTTAGCTGGAAGAGTTACAGAGCCTTTATTGTGGTTGAAGGGTGCATCAGTATATGAATAGAGAGGTGATCTTCTGTCTCATCTCATGCAATCTACCTGTCAATACTCTGAAGTCCCCGTGTGAGTGTCCATCTGTCCATCTGAAGCAGTAACTCGGACAGACAATGAGTTTGAGGACCTTGGAGATTAACACAGCTGATATGACTCAGTTTCTCCTATTCTGAAAATTTGATTCTGTTTGTGTGCATGGACATAAAGAGCCTAAACCATTCTGGACTCAAGGACTAACTGAGTGCCATGGGTGACTCTGTCCTTGAGCTAATTTCACTGCCACTATGGAAATTGTTTCCCCACAGTATCCCTTATGCTCATAACCCTGGTACTATCAGGCAATCCTCCAGGCTTCCGGAAAAATGAGGATTGATGTTCAGAACTGCAAACAGAGGCAGAAGAAAGGGTTGGGAGTAATTGGGCCATAAAAGAAAGTGTGTATATTTTTCTAAAATGTTCATTAAGTGTTTTTGCTTTTTTTTTTTTTAATCTGCAGCATTGTTCCCATAATGTGGTTCCAAAGGAACCCTGGGTGTCAGCTCCTTGTTGGAATCCACAGGATCAGGAAGGGAGAGTAAGAGGCCTGGGGAAAACCAAGGGTGGCCAGTTATGGAAATTTCCTGTCCCACTAGCCCCTTGTGTAGCAAAAGTGTAATTTACTGTAATGGCATATTTACAGCTCAGGGGGAAGACCCCAGCACCTCAGTGTCACCCAGCCTTCATCTAGTAAGGCTAGGCTTGAAGGTACTAGTGTTCAAGGCCTGTGAATTTGCTGTCAGGAGCTTACGCTGAGGTCCTGGAATTGAGGCCTGCCCCGACCTGTCCCTGGACAGGGTAGGTGTTCTTTCACCCTGCTTGCCAAGATTTCTTCTTTAACCTTCAGAGACACAGATGTTATTCATTGATAGGCCTGGACCCAAGCAATCTTTAGTTGTGGTAACCACCCATCAACACTGTGGGAGTGCAAAGACGCTGTAAAGCAGCCTTGACATCACAATAAAATTATGCAGCTTCCAAAATGGGAAGAAGGTCCTTGGGGCTGGCATCCAATGGGATACAGAAGAGGGTAGTCGATGTCAGGAAGAGAGAAAACAATATGAATTCACTGTTGTCTAAACGTTCCAGTCTCAGGGGTGAGCTACGGGGGAAACTCTTATCTCAGTGTCCACAAGAAATGTCACTGATGGTGCCATGGAGAGACTCACAGTAAGAGGCAGAAGCTCATTCTTCCTGGGGCCATGCCCCATTCCTACCACCTGTGACAAACATCCACACATCAGATAAACCCTGAAGAAGCAAAATGAACAAAATCATAACTAGGTATACCTCATAGAGTTGTTGTGAAGATTAAATGGCTTAATTCCTCTGAGGTCCTAAGGCAGTGCCTGACATAGAGTGTTCACACCTCTGAGGTCCTGGGGCAGTGCCTGGCATAGAGTGTGCACTCAGTGAATGCTGGCCAGCAGCAGGAGGAGGTGGGCCAAGAGGGAGGGAGACAGTGAGGAGGGGATGCTCTGAGGAAAAATGGTCATCCTCTGCAGACATCTCAGCCTGGCTCTGGGGAGAAGCCATGCTTTCTCCTTTTTGATCTGTGCCTTATTTTCTTCTGCATCTTATCACCATGGTTTTGAATCCATGAGAAACTGTAGAGATTTCTTAAGACGGATAGGGACCTGCCTCCCCAGGCCAAGAGCCATTATGACTATTCTCTGTAGGATACATAGATTCCAGAGCCACCTCTCCCAGGGGAACAAAGCAGTTATCAGTCTGGGAGGGGGGACACCTGCCCTCCAATTGCCACCTGCTGTCACCCACCTCTGTCTCTCTCACTCAGAGAATGATACGATCATCTCATATTAGAAAGTTACTAAGTATAAAATGCCACACTCAGCTCTTTCACTGGGTCCTGACGTGTTTTTCTCAGACTGGGGTCAGGTGGCTGTGACTCAGCCTTGCCATTAGAGCCATTGCAGTCATTGTACAGGTGTCACTACACAGCCTCTTTATTTAGCAAGTTAGAGCACAAACGTAGATACAGATGTACTGGGTCGATGTGCTACATTGTCACTAGCTGGCTCGAATTTTCCAGCATTTAAGGCTACCCCCAAAGTACTGAGCAAAAGCCAACAAAGGTGAAGGGGAGATGGCCATTGATAAGATGGTCAGCAAAGGCAGAAAGAAAAAATAAGAAAGATGCTGTGCCTCTTGAGTTTCAAAAGCCTAGGACTTCCAGCAACCTTTAGCTTGGAAGATTTGAGGGAGGAGTCTTGGCACCCCGCTGATCACAAAAGATATTTCCTGCTGGTGTTGGAAGAGACCTTGAAGGATGATGGACATATGCCGTGTTCCAGGTCAAGTCCAGTGAGGATGGTGAGGGACCAGAAGGAGATTTTACTTCCCAGGGAAATCCCTAGAGAAAAAGCATTCAAGAAAAAGAAAATCTAGATAGATGGATAACGAGAGTATCCATCAAGAAACGTGCTTAGACAACACTCAGAAACTTCCATATGGCTCAAATGAGCTCAAAACTGGAAGCTGGTTCTTGTGTTATTGTGCCTTAGACACTGTCAGTCAATGAAACTGAAAGGTCACTGGGCAATGGGACCCAGAGATATATATATATCCCTAGGTACCCTGGGACATCCAACCGTGGGCCAGGGCAACAATGGCACCACACTGGACAGATAGCTGCTGCTGGAAATCCGTGGGCTTCGCTCACTGGGTTTCTGTGGAGCCCCTGAGCCAGGCACCCAAGGAGGACAAGGGAGAGGAGGAGGAGGAGGAGGAGGAGGAGGAGGAGGAGGAATTCTTGATATCCTGTTATTTTCATCACTCTCACAAATGCATAATTTACAGGATAAAGTAGGCTTTACATTTGAAAACTTTAGCTGGGATCTGTATCCCTGACACACATGTGTCTCATGTGTGCGCCTAACATTGAGCAAACCGTGAAGCACAGGAGGGGAGCAGTGTGGGAATCACTGCTGAAGACGGTTCTTCAATCGGAGGTTGAGAAACGGTGGCTGCAGAGAGGCCACAGAGGTTGAGAAATAATTTTTCTAAGGGCTTACGTTTTCGCGTTTGGTGTGTGGCTGCCCACTGTATGACAGAGCAGGGGAGGAGAAGCTGAAGAGAATCTTCAGAACGGTGCTCTGCCCCCTGCATTCCCATGGGATCTAGGGAGAGGTGGGAGTAGATGAATATTTCTAAATCCCCAAGGAGACATTTAGAGTTCTGGAAAGAAGAATTATGTGGAACATCTTGCTCAGAGGGGTGAGTTGCTGAGGACAGTGGCGGAGACTCTGGGGCTTTGGTCAGGGGATAAGAGGCCCTGTCATGGTGAGGCACAGCTTTGCATACCTGATGCTCAGTCTACCACACTGCCTTACAGCAAGTACTAAAAGTACCAGGTTGCACTCATAGGCCTGAACAAGACAAAGGATGCCCACCAATCATTAGACATCTCTTTTTGGGGGCGGGGTGGGGGGAGGGGGGAGAGGGAGCTGGAAAATACCAATAGTCCCCACCAGTAAAGCCAGAATGGGAAAGGTTGAGTTACATTTAGTATTTGAAAATACTGTCACTTGTTCACACTTAGGTCACACTGGCTTGGTAGATTTGTAATTCATGGTAACAAAAATGACCGAAGAAGAGGATCTGGGAAGGGGAAGACACGGACACAGTAACCGGCAGTTTACACTTGAGACTCTGCATGCGGGAGGGGGCGTCCTGCCAGAGTCTGCTGGGGAGCCAGAGCATTGCCCTTCAACTCCAAAGCCATTTAGCAGCAGATCACTGTTACCTTTGAAAAGTCACAAACGTAGCAGTAAAGGTAGGTCACAGATTGTGGCTTTGAGCCACAGAAGCTACAAACCTTCTTAACTGGGGAATTAGATTCCTCAAGGAGGAGGAAGAGACACGTGAAAGCCCAAGGCAAGAGCATTTGCCATTTGATACTTGGCTAAAGAGAGAAATAAAAGCTCAAAAGAGCCTTCAGCAACCAACCCATCCACAAAGCACATTCACAGGATGCTATCCAATAAAGACAGGGCTGCTGGTGACAGGAAATGGGCTTTATGCTGAAGATGAGGCACCTGGGGGCACTTGGATAGTTCTGCTAGCTAGGAATCCAGAGCAGAAATCTGTATATTTTTTTTTAAAAAAGGAGCATATATGTGTGAACCATCAGCATGCAGATGGTAGCTGAAGTTTTGCTATGCCTAAGACTGCCAACGGCCAAACCTATAGCGAAAGACAGACAGGGCTGAGGAGCGGGTGTGTTGGGAAGGACAGACATTGTGCAGAACACAGAGAGCAGACAATGAGGGATGAACGGGGAGTCTGGGAGAGAACCAGGAGATATAAAAGTCTAGGAAATGAATGGAGCATCTTGAGAAATGGAAGACTGATTTCCATTCCCAGAGGAACCCTTCGAGCTGGCCGCTGACATCATGAGCTCTGGGTGGCATCATTCTGCACTTTTCTCTTCTAGAGCTGTATGAGTCTTAGAAGAGATCAAGGTGGCTGGGGACAGCCTTGTTGAACCACTCAGCAAGAGGTTTATTTTTTAATCTTCTACCTACCCAAATTAACTAGGGATGGGGACACCTACCGAAAGAGACGGAATTGAAGAGAGTGCGTGATGCTCCAGGCTTTCTTGATGCATCCCAGCCTCATGACTCCTGGAAGCTTTTCATCTTTATAGGAGCACCCTGAGCCACAGATCCTAATGTCTCTTAGTATCTCCAAAATGCTCTGGAGATATACACACACTCTAGGTCTAGAAGCTAGCCATGGAGAACTGAGAATTAATTGATGCCATGTTCACCCTGGAGTCAAATTGACCTTCCTTATAGACAGACTCCTTGAGCAGAACAGATGCAGGCCCTCTGAACTGTTTCCGAAGCTTTCCATAATCACTCTTCATTAGAGAACACATAGCGCTAACTTCATTTTGGTTTCTAGACCTGTGTCAAGGTCATCCAATGACATGGACCACTGGAGTATGCTGGATAGCTGTCCTTAAGTCATAAGTCAGGGGAGAAAGACTGGCCTCCATGCAATCCTTCACTAGTCTCCTAAGACCTCGGTCCCTATGTCGTCTTTAGCCCAACACAAATTGTAGACACTAAAGACTTCACTCCAGAAGCTGAACTTCTGTTCTTCCTGGTGACTTCATGCCTCCCCTTGCTCTGTGAGCCTGGGATTTAATCTGTCTCCTGCCATGTTCTAGAATATCTACAGGCCATTTCTGACTGTACTCCACTCTACCCTGGGAAAGTAGGAATTCAACCAACCAACCTCAGAAAAAGTACCTTTGTCCCACAGTCCCACTTACTCAGAGCCACCACCCTGTTTCTCTCAAGGTTTTCATGATCCACTGAACCCAGCATGATCCTCTTTGTAGCATCTAGCAGTTTATCCATTCAACATATACTTTATGTTGGATGCTGAGATGAGTAAAGCATAGTCTTTGTCTCATGATCTAGACAAATGTAAGAATAGATGTAATGGCAGAATGATACAGTGCTATGATACGGTGAGATGCACAGGACCACGCATGGTAAACTGAGAAAGGCTTCCTAAGCTGAAGAGAGAAACAATGAATTCTGCTTTGAGAGAAAAGCAGTACTGGAAGATATTAAGCAAAATAAACCACACACAAAAAGACAAGTATCATGTGTTTCACCTCATACACAAAAATGAAAATTAAAGAGGTATCAGGATACTTTATAAAGACTAAGAAAGGGTCCTGGAAAGGGGGAAAGAGGACAGAGAAGTATGGAAGGACTGATGGCCACAGACAATGGATAAACTACACGTGCATTGAATACAGTGAATTTCATTCTCTTGCAATGATGAACATGTTAATAGTGATATGCTAAGTGAAAGCAAACAAATTGGAATATTTGACATAATCACAGTTTCATAACCATAGACTAGGCAAATTAATCTGTAGTGACAGAAAGCAGGTCAGAGGTTACCAAGAGATGGGGGCCTCAAGAACTGTAAGAGTAACAGTGCATAGAGAGGTACAAAGAAATCTGGGGACACTAGTTTTTTCTTCTGGTTATTCTAATGGTTTGAAAAGTGTACACACGTCACAACCAAAAAGTTGTTGATTTGTTTGTCGTCAATACTCTGTTGTCTTTAAGGAGACAAGGACCAACCATCCCAAAGAGTGAGTGCAGCCTCTGAGAGAACAGTACTGGGCCTTGTGCCTCTTCTTGAAGTCTGAACAGCACAGAGTGCAGTATGGAGTGGTACCAGTCAGTGAGGAACCAAGGGAGGGTAATGGTAGTCTGGGGAGGGTTTTAGAAAGACCTGCAAGGATCTGACATATGCAAACATGGAGGAGAGGGTAGGGAGGCGATGCCTCCATGGGTGGAAGGTTCAGCCCAGTGTGTCTTTGAGACATTGTAGTTTTAGTAGCTCTCTTTGCACAGATGCTTACCTTGAAGCTGGAAGGATCACTAAAAGGTTTCTCAAAGTGGATGCCTAAGTTCTGTATTTTTGTATTTTTGCTATTCCCTTCATGCATGAGCTCACTCCTTCCTTTTGAAATGCCTACCTGTGTCACATGATAAAACTAGCTACCTACCCTGTGACTGAAGCCTATGGGCCCTGAATTTCTCACACTGAAATGTTCTGGTTTTGGTGTGAGATCTCAGATATGTTGGAGTAAGTCCAGCTGCCACTGACCAATAAAGAAAGATTCAGAAATCCACCATTCAGCTTGAATTCCGGCTGTGCTGGGTGGGTGGGTAGGAGGGACCTACTCCTGAGTATGGTGATGCTGGAATTTCTTTTCCTGACTCATGGAAATTCCTTCTTATTAGAAAATGTCCCCTCTCCAAAAGACCAGGGGATGACAAAGCCTCGTGCTGGCCCTGCCATGGATGGGGTAACAGTGGACAGGGTCCCCATGGAAGGGTTGGGAAAGTAACCCCAATCAAATCGAAGAAGGTGATTGTGTCTACTATCGGTGGAGGGTGCAGGGTAGGGTGGGGCTTTCAATTAGGTAAGACTCACCAACTCCTGTCCTGTGAGGTGGAAGCCAGGCTCACTTTCCCCTGAAAGACACTGGTGTGAAAAACTCTCTATTATGCTTGACTCAGTAGTTTGGAGAAACAAGGTCTGACCCACAATGGGATAGCAAGGAGGGGTTAAAGTGCCATGTTTCAGATGCTTGCAGTTCGTGAGAAAAGAGCTGTAAAATTTGAAGATGCTTTGGAGTTTGCAAAAAAAAAACAAAAAACAACAACAACAACAAAAAAAAACCCCTTCCATTGGGGGGCAAGGAATGTTACAGGCAAGCATCCCACTATCCATGTGACTTTGGAAGTACTAAAAGCACCCTGAGTGCCCTGATCCCTACCTATATGTAATCAGATAGTTATTTCTCAAAGGTCCAGAAATACTCAGAAAACAATCACAAAACATTTAAGCTCCACATAGGTAGAACAAGTAGAAGAAATAAACAGTTTTCCTTTTTAGCTGTTTTCCGATAGTAATAAAAAGAATGAGTGCGTGGTACAGCCCTCGGTGCACCAGAGCGAAGGTGGAAATGACCGGTGAGAAGTTTAACAGCTGAGACACGTGGCTGCCCATCCCTGTTCCTCACCAGAACGCTCAGGGATGCTGCCAGAGGCGTGGATAGGGATGCAGAGGGGAAATGAGGTGATTTGGGGGTGCAGGGGATGGTGGGAGGGGAGAAATGAGAAAGAGTGAGGCTAGCTGAGGGTGAGTTTGAGGAAAGGAAGCCTATGGCAGAAGACAAGCTTGTAAAGGGAGGAGGATTTCTTACAAGTTGGGGGTAGGGCTATATATATTCCTAAACACAGTACATCTTTTAAACCAAAAGATTTAAGTACTTTTAAGTGAAGTATTATCACAAAACATGACCAACAGAAGCTGCTTCCCTGGGCTTAAGTTTGCAACACAAATTATTCTAGTTCTAATGCCAAGAAATAATAATAATAAAAAAAGACACAGTGAGCACAATGTGTTCTTGGATTAGCTACACGTCTTCACCAGCTTTATGGACAGGTGGCTGTGGCTCCTCCAGACCTGATCTGGGGCTCCTGGGAGTGGTCAGCGCTGTAAATAGAGTCTTTGTGTGTGAGGAGAAGGAGCATCTCCTTAGGGGCTGCCGGCTTAGCCAGGGTCACCGTCATGAAGTCAAAGTCTTCGTCATGCACAGGGACCCCCGATCCCAGGACAGTGTCTATTAGAGTCAAACTCAATGGGTATTTTATAAATAGATGGAAGAAATCGGTAAGAAAGGAAGCATGATCAAACTCCCAGCTTCTACAGACTGGGATCGGGATAGGACAGAAGAGCGGGAGATTAAACAGAAAGGATGGAAGAGGTCTTAACAGTGAAGCACTCGGAGTCCCCAGGGGTTGCCTCTATTTGAATGGGCTTGTGACAGTCAGTTCTGTCCCTTACCATCCTCCACTTCACCCATTCATCAAGCACACATTGAGAAACTTCATGATCAAACTGTGTTGGACAGGTTGCTGTGGGCTCTTCTCTCAAGAGCTTGACTTCTAGTGAAAACATTGCTGTGGTCTTTCAGCTTAGGAGGCTTTCGTAAAGGAGTGAGTGTTCTCACGGCCACAGGGTAGGCTAATATGACAGCCATGAGTACTGGGGGCTTCAGATGGGACAGTGGAGGCGGGCTTCTCCGAAAAAGTAGGGTTTTCCTTCTGTCCAGCATCAAAATGGGAAGGGGCGGGCTTTTCTTCCCAGAGTAGCATCAGAAAGAATGCACTTCAAACTGGAAACTCCCAGCAGAGGTAGCAAAGAAAAAAGTCAGCACCAGAGGAGATAAAAGAGCCTCTGGCAGCTAATTCAAGTCTTTGCTCAGAAGAGCAAAAGCCCTAAGAGAATTTAGAGGCACAGTCTTGAACTCTGGGGGCTCTTTCCCCAAATAAATATGCTGGTGATTTCCTCTTCATAGAAGGAGGCAAACATGGGTTTGAGTCCATGGGTTCATGTGAATTCTTGGCAAAATACAAGACTGACTTGCACATGTCCTCAGGGGTCTCTTCACCCTTTCAGTGCATTGGCTGTGATGTCCTACAACCCCAAAACCTCTGCCAGAGGCGTTCAAAAAATGTTATCTTTCTGTCCAAAACCAAGTTCATTATGCCCATACTCATTCACCCCACATTTGATGTGTTTACACTCATTCATTCATTCATTCAGTTCGCAAATACTTGCTGGGCATGACTGGCAGTCAGGAGGGTGCCTGCTGTGGACAGTAATGGGGTGTGGTCACGTGAGCATGGACTGTGTGTTTCGGGGGCTGAAACTGAGCTAGCCAGGTGCATCTGAACACATCACTCTGCAACTCAGCTTCACATCTGTAAAATGGAGATGATAGCACACATTTGGCATTAAACTAGATGTGGAAGGAAGGAAAGATGGGGAGGAGGAAAAGAGAAGAAGGGAGAGAAGGAGGAAGTAAGAATTGCCATTGACCTCATTGGTGGAAGGTTGGCTGGAATTCCAAGGGCTCACTAAAGTGTGAGGAAATGGAAACGATTCTAGTTAGCAGTTGGCATTTACTGAGTGCTTATAATGTGCCAGGTACTGTTTTAAAATGTACATAGAAGCTTCCTTCCTGAGTTTAGACATATCCCCATGCTCATGAGAAAGCATCAGGGGTAGAGTAGGCAAAGAATAACCAGGAGAAAAGACATCCCAAGCTGGGAGACATCACATGCTGCTGAAGCAGGGCTGGGTGACACACCACCCCACGCACAGGGCATCACACACTATGATAGGGGCTTAGACATTATCCTCTAAGCAGTGGGGAGTCCTAGTGGCATGAAAAGTGCATTTCAGAGAGACTCCCTAAATGCTAAACTGATGTAGAGAAGGTGGCCACGGCCACCTGGATTAAGTGGCTAAACACTAAGAGTCTGCCATATCTGCTTCATAAATATGTACCATATGTTTATATAGTTATGTAATCTTTTATTTGGAATTTTTATTGTCAAATAACTATAAGATAGACATCTTTATACGACCTTTAAACACTTAGCATGTATTATGAATATGTATTCAAACTGTGACAATGTCATTGTTAGGCCTTGAAAAATTAAAGATTGCTTCAACTATCTTCTATTTGTAATTCATGTTACAATTTCCCTAGTAGACTCCAGAATTTTGCAATTACTTAAACACACACATACAAACAAAAAATTTTTACAAAATCAAGTAATGGCACCATTTTGTTTTTGTTGTATCTCTTATGTCTTTTTAAGATGCACGCCAGTGCCTTCTACGTGTGTACGCACACTCAAAGAAAGCAAGCCTGGTAACTGGTGCAAAGTCTGCTACTTTTCTATCTTGAGCATCCTTTTCTCCCCTGCTGCTTCCCATAGTTCCATTAAGATAGTTTTGATGCACAGAGTGACTACTGACCATGCCCATGGTTGCCTATGGTGAGCATATGTTCTTGTATACCACCATGCTAAGACTTGGCCTTCAGCTCACCACCCTTCTCTTCTGGCATTAACTGAGACCCAACATAGTCTAGGTCTGGGACTTGGAATGGAGTGGGTGAGCTTTGCTTAGGAGAACAAGGAAGCCACCAGATGCTAATGGGTCCACTCAGAAGGACATGCTGCAATCTCTCTGCCCTGCAATTGGTCAACTAGTCAAATGTGGGACACTCCAAGCAGCAAAACGTATAATTAAAGTAAACTGGAAATATAAACATCAACATTTATGTTCAGTGAAGGATAACAAATTTAAAAAAAGAAAAAAGAAAAGCTGGTGCCATTTGAAGACGTGACAGTTGAAATTCTGTTAAGGATGCTTGCTGTGAGGGGCTCAGTCTGGTCTGCACCTTGGTCTAAAATCTAGATTATTCCAGTCGTAAACCTGGTCCAAGGAAACAGTTATTCCTACTATGTATGAGAGTGTGTGTTAGTAAAGATGAAATTCCCGGTGATCTTCCTCTTCCAAATCATTTAGGAATCACAAACAAGAAAGCCTAGAAATATATTTTTATTTTAATATTAGACTGACAGTCTTGCAGATTTTTTCCTAACCTTGTCTCATCTCTATTTTTTAAAACTACAAAAGAAGGGGAAGGGAATCCCTCGGAGCCCATCTACCAAACATAGACTTGGTAAACATTCATGTAGTTGGGACTAAACTTTAGCATTTTGAACAAATTAACTTCTGAGGGTTGGGCAGTTAAGCTGGTTTGTACCAGTTCTCAACACTCGTATGCAGTCCAGATAGCTTTACATTATGGACATCAAATATTGCTTTTAAAAAACAAGGGTCCCGTACCACCCACCCCTCCCACCCCGATCGTGCAAACAGCGGGACCATGAGATGAAAAGGACCCCTGGACTCAGCCGATGTGGGCCCCTTGTGTGCTATCCACAACAAGGGCTTTCCTGGAAGGACTGGGAACAGCTTCAAGAATTCATCTGTACTTGATCTAAAAAACCAAACCAAAAAAAAAAAAAAAACTTAAGGGATTTTTGTTTGTTCATTTACATATTTTCTAGTATCGTTGACCAACTGTTATTTAAGAAAAAAGTTGGAAAAAATGGGACAGCGTGCAGACACCCCACAGCAGTGACACCATTTTACTTCCCATACCAACACTTTGCATTGGGAAGAGCTCTTCCTGAGAAATTAAAAACTTCGGTCCCATATGCCTTTGAAGCCAGGGCCAGTACTATGATGAGTCCTTGCTGGCAGGAGGCGACACACGATACCACCACTTTTGAGGCTTTGCTGCCTGAGTCTTTTTGGGCACCAGGCTGCTTATCAATTTCTCTGTCTGTCGACGTGCCTGACCGAAGCATTTTCAGTTAAAAATTTATTCGGCATTTTCCAGACTAACTCTCAAAAAGAAAAATCAAAACTCAGCCTGCTGGTGGCGGGGTGTAGTTTTTGGTTTCCTGCAGGAGCGATTCATGCTACCTGACACTTAATATCACAGCAGCCCCGGGGGTCTTCTGAGACCTGTCTGTCCTACAGCTACTTTCTCGATCTTGAATCACTCAACATTAAGCTGATGGCATGGCAAGGAGGCAGGTGTATCCGTTATCCAAAAGACAAAAGCCAGGGACCAATGCCAGATGAGCCAACAAAGCTCGTGTGATGGAGTGGATGGGGAGAGCTTTTCCTCCTGGTTTTTAACCAAGAGAGATGCCCCACCCCCAACCCTGCTGCATTTACAGTCACTAAACTAAAATGCTAAGCTCAAGGCTCCCCGCTTTAAGTTTATTAAACAGGAGGCTGGAGCTCCTGGTTCCCCCAAGCCTTCTCGCTCCAGTTCTGTGGGTTGTAACTACCAGAGCTGCCGAGAGCCTCAGGAGAACCAACCCAGCAGTGGGTGCACTGAAGAGTTGGAACAACGTCCCCTCTCAATGAAGGCCTTTGCATCTTACAAAGAGCGTCTTCTCTTCCCACCTCCCCTAATATGAACTGGCTTTTGAGATCCCATTTCCCTATGGGGAAATACGTTGCTGGGCCGTGATACAGAGGGGAGGGGCTTGGTCCTGGACTCAACTTGACATGACTTTGCTTGCTCCCTATGGGAGGTCTTACTCTCTCTGAGGGGTGGATGGAGGGATGAGAAAGGGGAAGCCGAGGGGTTAGTATGAGGAGGGGAGAGAGGGGGAACTGTGGTTGGTATGTAAAATGAAAAAAAAAAAAAGACTTAAGATATGGGGGAAAATTTTTTAAAAAGCATTCTCTGAGTTTTAATGCTTTTGAGAAAGGCGTGTGGTTGAAGTCATTGCTTCTGCCCCTGTTGCTGCTACAATAGAGGCTGTGATCTAACCGAATCTATGATTTACCCTCCTAGCAAAGGACTGTTGAAACAAGCCTCCCTGGCAACAAGTTGAATTCAGTAAATCCATTAGCCAGTTGGAGTCCTTTCTGGAGTCCTAGGCAGAGCTATCATTACACCCATTTCATAAAACTCTCAAGTCCTTAGAGTACATGCCGGCAGACGCATGGCCACGGGAGCTACCGGAAGTCCGTCACTGTTAGTTTGAAAGCTAGTTTCTTGAGTTCCGTCTATTCTGTGCAAGCCTGCCTCTCCCGGTCCTCTGTCCACGATGAGGCTAAAGCGACAGGCAGCATGCCAGTGGCTCTAGCACTGGGTCATAGCTTTGGCTTATCTAAAACAAATCCAGGAAAGGGTCCCAAGGTGCCACGTTCGTGGAAGAAAGACTCGTGGATTCGACTATTTCCTTTGCAAAGACTTCATCAAATTTCTTCTTTTAAAACTTTGAGGACAAGAGCAAAGGTGGCCAGGCTTTTGTTGAAGTTATCTTCAACAACTTCATCTTCATCAATTTTTCTGTCTTCAACCTCCTGCTACTTCTTAGACACTGCATCCATAAATGGCTCTGATATCTCCCTTCTTGAGCTGCAAAGATAGCCACCACCCAGCGCACCCTGAAGTTCCCATTATGGGACGATAACCTTCATTGATGAGGAGAACAGTAATGTGGACATTTCTCAAATTTCACAGTAGAATGTCAATCCTTCCTCTGATTTGACTTCCAGTGCACATAAATGTATATTAAGCCATATGGAGTGGCCAGCAAGCCAGAGCCTTGTAGTGGTTATGGGCTAGCCTCTAACCATCACACTCACAATTAGATGCAGTCTTGAGAATCTCAATACAGCCATTCTAAATGTAGCTGTGCAACACATTTTAATTACAGACAGATTCCCAGGACCCTGGCTCGGGAGGCCTGACTCTGGAGATGGAGAGTTTGAGAGGGGATGTTTGTGGCCTTCGGAACTACTAGCTGAGGAACACTTTACCTCTGTGCCCATCTTCAGTCCTGAGCTCTTAAGACTGGATAATGGTGGAGGACTCTGGGCTCATTTCCTTTTATTTCTCACACTCAGACATCTCAGCTGGAAGAAGACAAGGTTTCCACAGTGAGGCTTTTCTAGAGTTGCAAGAAAGGCGCTGAGGTCATGCCTTCTCATCTTCTGTGAGAGGCCACACCTACTATGAACCAGTCTTGCTATCCAGATGGGGAGGACAGGGCAAGCTTCTAGAGCAGCCCTCTCCCGCTAAGACAGGGTCAGGAGTCATGGGTCCTACCATGGCAGGGGACCTAACTACATGAGTGCTCCAGGTGCAGATGTAAGCAGGCCTGTGGAATCTAGCCATGGCAAAGTCTCATGGGTCCAGAAGGAGCATATCAGGAGGCAGAGGCAATAGGAGAAAAAGGATACAAATTTTAAGCACTCAGGATATCTTATCAATCTGCCTCCATAAAACCATTTCTGCAGTTACTGCTGGAGGCCAAAGTGCCCATGCTGGAAGGTGGGAAAGCAGAGCATGAGCAGAAGGAACTTCACAAACAATAGGCAGGCAGCATCCGCCCCACCTCCATAGCCAGGCTCACCCATTTCAATTTGCTTTCTTGGACTTTGGTACTGGGGGATCTTGGTGAAGCCAGGGTTCTTTTCGTGCCCACAACTGAACACAGATTGATCGAATGGGCCTTGGAGGAAGCAGGACAGTTGTCACAAGTCACGCTGTTGCTTCTCACCAAGACAGTGGACCAACAGATTAGAAACACTGTGTATAAGAGTTGAATCTAGGGGCTGGAGAGATGGCTCAGTGGTTAAGAGCACCGTCTGCTCTTCCAGAGGACCCGGGTTCAATTCCCAGCACCCACATGGCAGCTAACAACTGTCTGTAGTTCCAGTTCCAGGCAAAACACCAAGACAAATAAATAAATAAAGTTAAAAAAAAAAGAGTTGAATCTATGGCTCTTAGAGCACTTGCCAAGAAACAACCAATGTAAATGTGCTACAAAATGCTCACCCTCCCCTCCCCCCTCTCACCCTCAAGAACTTCCTTCCCTCTGTGGCCTGCAATAACAGGAAATCCAGGAGAAAAGGGCATTCTGGGAATGTATGTAGTTCTGCCTAATAAGTGGGCAATAGCAAAATCATTAGAAGGAACAGTAGCTGTCCAGTGTAGATGGTATACAGAATCTGTCCCCTACCCCCACCAAGTGAACCTTGAGTCTTGCGAAAGGAAACAGTAATGATGACCATTAAATGTTTGCCCGTGTGTTCCAGCTGACTAGCCTCTGCTTACTGCCATTTTTTATCAATGATTATTAGCAGAGATAACATAGACACCACTACTACACAAATCCTTCATCATTGCCATATTATGATTAAGTTTTCTGTTCCAATATAAGGTCTAGTAAGAGATCAATGCCAAAATGCTACAAGGCTGTCACAGGTTAGGTGGAAAGCAGCTTAACTGACTATTTTGATTTGGGAACTGTTTTAGAAGATTTCTAAGCTGTTTCTTGCTGTTTGACTTGGAAGTTCTAACATAATAATGCATGATATGGCCTTTTCTATATAGTTATAATGATATCCATGTTGCCCTTGGTGTAGCTAAACTTCTTTCTTGGCCAAGACCCACATCATTTCAGACTTACAGACTTATCAGGGTCTGGGTCCCTTGGCCTAGTCTGTGCCTGGATCTTCTTTGCCTCATACACATGGTTTCCAAACAAACTTTTAAACAAATAGCTGAAACTACATCTTTTAGAATACTCATTTGAAGTCAGGAGGCATTACTAAACCAGGTTCTAAGACATTCTAGAAAATGGTTTCAACCATGTCAAATTTTACCACCATCCATATCCCTCAAAGCACCGAAGAATGAGCAAGTTTATGCTCCTTCCTTGGCTCTCACCGACCATGTCACACAGCACACAGACCACTTTTCCAAGACCTGACAGTGTAGTTCACCATAATTGTCTGGGAACAAGATGGAGATCACCCTCCTCCGGCTATGAAGTACGCAAAGAGTCAAACCAAGGGTTTGTGCAAACTTGGGCCTAGGGTTCTCGTGTCCTTTCAGGGAACAAGTTAGTTGGGGGAGATACAACCAGAGGCTGGACTTTAACACTGCTATTGACTAATCTACTATGTGACCTTGAGCGAGCCACTGACTCTGTTGAGCAAGGTCTTCACCTACAAAAAGGACAGCAATCTGTCTCACAGGGTAAGGGTGGGTCCCAATTCAAAGAAGTTAGAGTAGGGAATCTATAGAGACTGCTCCATGGTCAAGAGCACTGGCTGCTCCTCCAGTGGACTCAGGTGAGCTACCACATTGGGTAGCTCACAACTGCCTGTAACTCCAGCTTCAGGAGATGCAACACTCCCTCTGGCCTTGGATAAGGCACCTACACTCATATGAATATACCTACATACACATACTCATATGTAAAAAAATAATAAAATAAATCTTTTTAAAAAGAATGTGGTTACCTGAATGTATGATAAAGGATGCTGATGCAAGTACATATGTCTGATGTTACATAATAGCATTCTTTTTAGAGCAGGTGGGCAAGTGCCATTTTATATGAAACATTAATACCTGCAAATAATGCTTTCATATCACATCATATTAATGATGACCAAAGTCATAATCAAATATAATACTTCATGGAAAATGATCAGCAAGCTGTCAAGAGGCTGAAAGACAAAGGCCACCATGATCATTTCCTTATGTTCAGGGGGGAAATCAGTCCCATACATAGTTACTGCCCAGAAATGGGGTACTCCTTGATTAATGTGATTGTTTTTCATGGCCTTTCAATAGGAATTCTTTCTCTATGAACAACTACTGATCTGAGGTAATGACTGCTACATTTGGTGATGAGTTGGTTATGATTTGGAGACGGGGTGATAGGAGCATGGGACATTTACTTGAAGAGAGTTCTTTCCACTTTGATTAGCAGTGCTCTCAAATGGAGTTAGTTGCTACCCTGGAGGGAATTGCTGCCCCTCAGACCTGGAATTGGTACAGTCTGTGAAGATGAATTCACACAGAAGTCCCTGGAAAAAGGCTTCTGGGTATAGGAAGAAGGAAAAGTTACGAGGCCAAGAGCTAGCCTGAGCGCCCAAACTATGCTTCCCATTGGATCCTGGGGACCTGGGTTTTCTAAAGTACCCCCAGAAGTTCATTGCAAGTCTAATGACATGACCCCAAACCCTTCCCTACAGGTGGAGGAAGGTCGAAGTCCTTCCGGTAGAGAGGAGGAATGCAGACGTCAACCTACCTCCAGGCCCCACACCCACACAAAATAGAGAAAAAGAATTCAAAGAAAAACACATCAAGACTAAAAGCTTTTCACTAAAAAGGTCACTGAGGACACAGACACACTCAAGAATGCAGAGCATACCCAGGTGAGGGTAACAAGTCTCCAGGGTAACAAGCCTCCAGCCTTTTTGTTATGATTCAGACCATTAGACAACCATGGTCTGATTTATGAGCCATTTTGTAGCTTGGATCCAGACTAGAGAGAAGTGTAAAAAAATAAATATGGGCCAATCGCGCCAATGAAGTACTCAAATTTCACCTTTTAAGAATCTACTAAGTCCACATATGGTGCTTACTGTGCACATCAGGCATTACTTATGCTCCAAATCTCCTTTTCACATGGAAAAGCCTCTCTGTAGTTTGAGGGCCCTACAAGTCAGGAAGAGAGGAAGCAGATGTTGCTACCACACACACTCAACCTCCAAAAGGATTGAGAAGATACTTGAGGAGAAATTTCAAGGGAAAATATCGGCCCATTTGCGCATAGTGTTGATTCCAGGCACATAAGACACTCAGATTTCATAACCATGTCTGAATAGTTGGATAGATAGATGGATACATGGATGGATGGATAGATAGATAGATAGATAGATAGATAGATAGACAGATAGAGAGAGAGATAGACAGCATAAAAGCAAATGTTTGTTTTTTTTTAAAAAAGAAAAAGGTCAATGAAAAAAGGGTCAGGTAGTAAGGTGGTAAAAATGAGCAGGATACAGATATATATATGTATGAAAATGTCATAATGAGACCCATTATTTTTGTATACAACTAAAAAAAATTAAAGAATAATGCAAAATCTTAAAGCAGTAAGATGACTTCTTCTCAGTCCTAATGGCAAACTGGGACCCCTGAGGAGCCAGACACCCCTCTGTAAGGGCAATGAGAGTTCCAAGGTTGGTCCCCAGAGTCACCCCTGGAACCTATCACCAAGAGTTAAGCCTACTCTAGGATTTCTCCAACTGGTCACAGTGTAGCCACTTTACCTAGGTCTCCCTCTGTCTTCCTTGGCATTCTTTTGTCCTAAGGAGTAGGACCCAATGTCCTAGAGGTCTTGGGGCTATTAAGCCCAGTAGCTCAAACCAGCCTTAGCTGCAGCACTGGTATCTCAGCCTGCTGCCACTGACTCTAGTCCCGCCAACCCGGCCTAGCAGAGAAGTTAGGAACTCTCTTTTGGAAAGTATCTCCAGGGTCTAATACTCTGGGATTGATACCCCGGAAAATCTGCCTTAAAGAGAAATAAGCTGGCCAGATTGATTCCTGATTCAGATGTATTTAAAAAGGGGCCTCGAGGACGGTGAATGAGAATCCTTGGTGTTGGAGAGGACGGAGGAACCAGGTCTGTTGGACTCAGTGTTTTGGACTCAGTGTTGCTAACATGACCCTGAGACTGTTCCCAAAGCAAATCTCCAGAGAATGACCAAGTATTGGAGGAAAGTTTCTTCCAAATAACAGTGTGTGTGAGCAAATGACCTTTAGTAGCCAGTGCCACTTTCCATGGCTGACGATTGTTTAGCTCTAGCTTTTCCTCCTCTCTCTCTGGCCTGCTTGCTCTGGGTTCCCTCTGAGGTGGTGGGGCTGGTTCTCCGCCTTCTCCCGCCATGCACCAGCTGCTGCTCAGTGAATGGTGATGGAATAGAAAACAGCAGATTTCCAGAACCACATGAAGAGCCAGGACACAGGAAAAGCTTTCAGACAGAGCAATGCCATGTCATATGTAACAGGAATATAAATAAAGGTTGGACTTGGTGGTTGAGACAATGGGTTAAATGCACCCTGGCTTGAATTTCTGATTCAGAAAGGATGCTCACTGGTGAAGACCCGGTGATTGGACAAAAAGGACTTAGAAGTTGTTGAGAAAATTTGACTTGAAAGGAAACTTCCAGAAGTACCTTGATAACCGATAATCTGTTCATGAATCACATCCAGTGATCCAGACAGATGTGCATAGCAACTGCCTTAGGACCCCATAAGTACCAGCAGCGGAAAGAAAACCACAGGCATTTCTTTCTCCCACTAGTACACGATGAGGCTTGACAGGCGCCCTATCCATAAAGTCACGTTACTCAGGCTCCTTCTAGCCTGGAACCCTTCCATCTTGAAAGACATCAGAATCTACTACTGATACTTAGACAATGGAAGAAACTGAGAGAATGCCTGGATGGACAGGAGTTAGGAGCTTGCCTGGGTGTGAGGAACAATGCCTCAGCTTAGCTGCTACTCTGTCCTCTACCAGTGAGTGCTCTCATCAAAGAGGTCTCTGGGAGATGTGTGTTCAGTTTTTTTTTCCTGTGCTTTCCTTCTGTTTTTGTTGTTGGGTTTTGGTGTTTTGAGACAGGGTCCCATTTTTGTACCACAAGCTAGCCTGGACTCACTATCCACCAGGTTGGCCTTGAACTGAGAGATCCTCCTGCCTCTGCCCCCTGAGTGCTGGGATTACAGGATAAGGCATGTTTTAAATGTGTTCTTATGAAGAAAAGTAACACCCCCTTGGGCACCCCTCTCTCTGAGCCCTTCTGCTGCACAGCTTTGTCTTTCCTTAGTCTCCTGCGTATGCAGGAGAAGGGAGCCAGAAGGATGCTAAAAAGGCCTGTTGGTTTGCTCATTTTGGGTAAAAGCTGATCCTGAGAGCCAGCCTTTGAGGAACTATTTATTTCTTCCTGTTTATCCTCACCACCACCTCTCAACCCAAATGGCCCACAATTTGGTTTCTGCTTCATTGCTGGATGTCTGTCTCCAAAGGAGTCTTTTGGTTGTATAAACTGGCCCTAAAGTAACAGAAATGGAGAGCAAAGTGGGGCCTGCCCTCTGAGGAGGCCCCATGTGCCATCCTGGAGAACACTTGCCTCCTCGGTGTGTATGGATGCTATGTCTTCATACTTCTCAATAAAAGCCAAAGCCAGAAGCTTGGATGTTTACTTGAACACTGAGAATATTGAAAACTTGGCTCAAGCAAAAATTCAACCAAGAGTCTCGTACCTTTGACTCTCTCTAGTTTGTATTGTGGACTGTAATGCCACCATCACCCAGTGTCCTCCTGAAGAAGACAGTATGCCAGGAACCCCTGCAATGCTTCTGCACTTCTGTGAATGGGTGTAAGCAACACAGAGGATATGGAAGTTAGTCTAGAGATGAAGTGTGAAAAATTCTTTTTCCAGGGTAACCTTCTTTGATTCCCTCCTGCCTCCTGCCATGATGCTGACACACTCTGGACCACATTCAGGTTTAGTGCACCCCACTTTATTCTGTGAAACAAGGCAACTATGAACCACTCTCGTCTCAGAAAGTCTGTATATGAACCGACTAACAATTTCCTTCTGTGAGTAAGCAGTATCTCCTGCATGAAGATATCCAGGCTTGCAATTGTGGCATCTTTGTTAATACTCACCCAAAACCCTTCTAAATTTGAAGATACATTAGCTAAATAATTTTGCAGACTTAGGCAAGAAGGTAATTGATAGAAATGATTGCATAAATCCTGTTTAGTGGCACAAATCAAATTTGTGGATATAAGCAGCCATGTGTTAATATTTTTTTACTACACACAGTCATCTACTGTAGAAATTAAATTGGAAATCAGTTTCTGGAATAAGTCTGACTTGATATAATGTGACAGAGGGAACACGTGGTGTGATACTTTTCAAATCTTTTTCTTGCTTTGACAGAAAGATAACATGGAGCATTTTAGGAGCCTATATTAAATATTTTCCCCCAGATAAAGCTGTTACATGCAGTTACTTTAATTCACAATTCTATTAGGAAAAAAAATTAAAGAAAAAAGATAAATGTAACTGACATGTTGAGCTTTTATTCTGGTCTTCTGGGTTCAAAGTTTCTTTTTTATGCAGTGTAACAGCAGCCAGAGTTCTTGACCATCGGGAGTCTCACTCGGATCCCAGTCCTGAAAATTTCTAAGTATCTTCGCTTCATGTTCAATAACTACTTTCCTCTTCCCATGTGTGAAAAAATGAGACAACTAAAATGACGACTTCGATATTGATCTGAGAAGTGCTACAGAACCTACCTTACCCTCTAAAGTAGGTCTGGAAAACATCAGCACCTATCTCAGGATGTTATTCCTGTGTCATAGCTGTGTATGCTTTACACACTTTTACATGCAGTTTGTAATTAAGGAAGCAGGAGGAGAAAACTGAGGTGCAGCAGCCACCAGCCAGAGTAGAGCAGCTGTGAGCACTAACTGGATGGGCTTGATAAAGCAGTTACATGTGCTGAACTCCACAGAAGTCCCAGCTTTGAAACCGGGGGCTGGGAGTTCTCACACACGCTGTGCATCTCAGGTTCAAAGTTGTTTTTAAAAGACTAGGATTTTCAACCCATCAGTTTACCAGGGAGTTGTAGAGATGCAATGAGATGATAACCTTGCAGAAATGGAAGCAACGAGCTGGGATTTTTATTGAATTGTGTTATGAGCCCATGTGGTTTTTTCTTCACACATGGTTTTGCATGTGGGTTTCCAAAATGACTATTCTATTTTTGGTCCTTTGTGTTGTAATTTAAAGCAACCAACTATTATTTTGAAATGAAATATATTTATATATTTTTTCATTAAATATGTAATGTTGTAAGAAAAGAAAACTACCTCTGATCAGGCTCAAAAAGGGATTTCTCAGCACAGAAAGGAGAAACACATAACACAAGTCTTAAAATTGATTTAAAGACTTAAATGTACCCTACCATGCATGAAATTCTCAAAATAATTTTTAAAAATTAAGAGAAATTAGATGCACTGGTACTAGCTCACCTGACCTGGCTGCAAGGAATTAATTAAGTCAGGCCAATCAGAGGGGGCATGGGAGGGGCCATGGGAGGGGGCC
>PVIH01005152.1:0-15483 GCA_004025045.1 Sigmodon hispidus | reverse complement strand
CAAGATTAATGTCTAAGAACAATTATCCTGTCAGCTTCCATGTTTCCTTGACTACTGAGGGAATAAACAGAGAAACATAAAGTGACCTGAACACCTTAGTGCCTGAGGGAATGCATCAGTCTCTCAGGAACTAGAAGGGACATCATGCCTCAGGAGCCATAGACTCTAACCTAAAAAAAAAAACCTATGACACATGCCTCTCAGGGCAGCTATGACAGGCCAAATTCATGGTCTCTGAAATAAGTATATGTGCATAATGGATGAGTACATACTTATATAAACACACACACACACATATACACACACACCATATTGGAAAAGTCTGGAAGCAATGACAGCCTGTTAACACACTGCCATCCAAATTTGGTTTTTGGGCATCCCCCTCCACGACATAGTCACACACAGTCTCTTAGAAGTACCTGGTTTCATGGTACAGTTAGGAAAAATACAGCTTTTCTTTCTTTTTTGTAGGGGGTGGTGGGGAGGCTGATAGGAGGGTATAGAAAATAAGAAATGGTTCCAGAATTTAGGAGGGCAAGAATTTCAACTATTTTAAAATGTATGGAATGCAACTAGAGAATGAATGGACTGTCTAGCTGCCACAGGATGCCAGGCTAGCATCCTGGAGGACCAGCATCCTGGAGGGCCAGCCCTTGGAGGGCCAGTATTTGGAGATACACTCAAACCTCTCACCTGTCTATACAGACATGGATTTGTAGTCTGCTTTGCAGGTTTGTTTGTCTCTGTCCTCATGGGGAAAATGCAGAAACCTGAGCTGTTCATCTTTTCTTCTGGCTACTAGAGTGTTTTCCTTTTGCCAACACAGAAAGGGTTATAAATAAAATGACCATTTTAATGCTAATAGAGGCCAAATCCTATATGGGCTAATATGGGCCAAATCCATTCTTTTTATGGTATAAAAAGAAATTTTTTATTATGAATAAAGTCCCATTTTTATCCATGCATTCCCTTGTTCAAACTCCCACCCCTCCCAGTCACTCTCTCTTCTCCCGATCTCCTTATCTCCTCCAAATACATTCTTAAGAAAGCTTCTCTGCTACTTGTGGAAACTAACACACCTCAGATATGTCCTCTTTCCTGCTGGGAGTGAGGACAGACAATCACACCAGAGACTTCTCGAACAGAAGGCTGTCAAGTGTGTGAAATCTTTTTCATTTGTACAAAAAGGTACAATCCCCTTCTCCATTAGTTAGTGAGGCAAGGCATTAGTATGTTTGGCAAGGCCCCTATGCTCAGTTGCCCTAAGTCCTCTAGGTTGAAGGCAGTCAGAGGCGATCAGAGGGCAGAGCATCTGAGCATGACCTGAGCACCACCTGGGCAAGAGCATCCTTCCAGAGCCCCTGCCACACAAGCCCTTTCCAAGTCTCACTGAAAGTAGCACTTAATGCAAACAAAACATCAAAAATTAAAATTTGATCTTGCAATAAATGACAAATATTTTGCTCCCACCCCTACATACTTTTGTCAGACACACACACAAAACTGCTTAGTATGGCCCATTGGCCACTCCCTATAAATACCACCAAAGATTGTGCAGGTGTGGGTTAAAAAGCAAAATAGCCATTTGTTTGGTTCATTTTGAGAAGATTTTGTTTAGAACCAAAGCAATTCTTTGACTTTAGACTTTCTAGACAAAATCTTAACCTGTACAGCTAGCCTAACTTCAGTTACCATCTGGGAGGGACTGGATCCCCTATTTTACTCTCATGAAGTTATGAAGTGGGTGCCTTTGTGCCATGGGGGGGCACTTGTTCCATTTGCTATATTGGTTTAAAAAAGTGTCCCCCACTTGGAGCATGTTGGCTCTGCTGGGAGTGTGCTGTTAGGGGCCCATGAGTTATCACTAATGGCACATCCTCTCCTCTCTGGTGATGCCTCACCTCTTCACCATCATTGGATCCTGTATTGCATGGAGCTTCTGAAAGTGGCTGGGAGCTTTTCACCTCTCCTCTTTCCTGGCATGTACCAGGTATGTGCTGGTGAGCATCAAGAGGAAGATCTGTCTGCCATGTGCATTTTGAAGTTTCTCTGCCTCACTAACTAATGGAGAAGAAGATTGTACCTCTTGAAAAAGCAAAAACAAATTGAGCTTATGATGCGTTCCTGTCTTATGTCTACACAGCACAGAATGACAAGCCATTGAATGAAACAGTAACTCATGAGTCTACACTGAACATAAATAAATGTGAATATAATGGAAAGTCCCGCCCCTTTAGAACATAACCGGCATGAACTAACAAACATGTGTTGGGAGGGAATAAAACTAGAAGCCAATGGTTTGCAAAGGATTTGTGTACTGATAAAAAGTGAGGTGGATAAAAGAGAGGAAAAAGAGAAACCTTCAGAACATTTCTCCACAAAATGCTTGCTGGGAGGAGCTGATGCTATTTCTAGCTTTATGTGGAGGGAGCTGGAGCTGAAAGACGCTGACTGGCCCGGCCGACCACAGGCTTTGAAGGGATCAGTGGGCACCACAAGCCCACCTACAGGCCACCAGCATTTCTACCAAAAAAAAATGTTGTCTGGAGATGGGTAGGGGGAATAAGAGCAATCTAGGGTGGTACCCAAGCTAGAGGTCCTGTACTCCTTAAGCTCAGCTAAGATGGCAGGTGAAGGGAGACTAATGAAACATGATAATTAAATACAGCATTCATTCTCTTGGGATCTTGGCTTGGGAAATGAGCAAGAGCCAGAGAGAGAGAGAGAGAAAGAGAGAGAGAGAGCTACTAGTTGGACAGTGGGTAAAATGCAATGGGGCTGTGGTCTGAGTGTTGTATGAACTGTTCTTATGGATGGAGCCTCCAAAATCCACATAGTTGTAATGTAAGCCATCCTTCTGGTTTGGGGGAAGAGCTCCCTGTCTTGGTCTGTTTTGTGTTGCTATAATGGAATACCACAGACTGGTTCGCTAATAAAGAACAGAAATGTATTTCTCAGAGTTCTGGAGGCCTGAAAGTCCACGGTGGAGGTGCTGGCATCGGACAAGGGCATTTCTTATTGTATCATCCTACAGCTAAAGGCAAGAGAATGGGGACCATCTGGGTCCATCTTTTGTAAGCATAGAAACTTCCAGAATAAGAAGCCTACTCCTATAACAATAGTATTCATTCCAGGGGGCACAGGCAGCCCCAGGGAATCCTTCCTCCATATTTCCACTCACCAAGTGCAGTTGCACTGGGGATACAGCTTCCAACACATAAAACTTGGGGGACACATTTGAACCCCACCACTCCCAGTCATGAGGAATCTGGGGGAAAGGTCCAAGGAAGTCTTTGGTCAGATCTTGAAGTCTTTCCAGTAGGCCAGAAGACCAAAACCATAAACGGATCTCGCCTTACAAAACCCTATGAGTAGTTGACCTCTAAACTGGGATTACCCATGACCTATTGAATTCTTTGTTTAACTTGCTAGACATATCATCTTTAAAGTTCTTAAAAGCACACATTTTCTAATGACATCATACACAAAAAACACAACTTTCTTTCTTACTTGGAGATATACATTAAGACATCGGTTAATTCCAAGACCTAAGATGTGTGTGTCCTTTAGTGGGTGTGCTGTGTAGACATGATATTTTTCACGATTGCCACTTGTATTGACCACTCTTCTCCACTGTTTAACTCCACGTAAATGGCGCCAGATTATTATTTCTTTTGAGTCTTGTCTTCTTTTGCTCAATACAGCTGTGAGAATTACTCAAGCCTGATGCCCATTTTTGTTCCATTTTTTTAAAAAAAAAGCCAACAAAATAAAGTTTTATTGATTCTTTGTGAATTTCACATCCTGTACCCCAATCCCATTCATCTCCCCATCCCTCCATATTTGTCCCCCCCCTTTGCAGGCTCCCTCACAAGAGAAAACAAAACAGAAAAAAAAAACCAAAAAAAAAAAACTAGCCTTGGAAGCTGTGGGCCGGCACTCCCAAGTCCACACCGACAGGACCAATTCTACTGTGCTGCCAAGGTGAGATGCAGAGCCGCTCTGCCAGAGAGTGCCACGGCTAGCGAGGGGCAGAAGCAACTCTCCTACTCCCAGAGACGGCTCTCTCCAGCACAGTGAATGAGAGTTGGGGCTATTCTGCCCTCGGAGCCAGCTTTCCCGTGCTGCCCATGCCCACACCTTGAAGGGCTGAACCAGCTACAGTGCTGGAACATCAATGTGATTCAGACATCAGCCCAGACCATAGATATCTGAGTGGCCCTTGGGTGGTAACAGGGGCCGTGGACATCAACACAGACCCCAGCTGTGGCAGAGCCACGGACCCAGACATGGTCCTCAGCAGCTGCCTAGGCTAGACATCTGCGTGGCCTCAGGTGCTGCTTATCTCGGCCTGTTCCTCACCACCATTGCCTCTCCAGTCTCACCTCTATCCTCAGCACACAAACTGCTCTGCTTCTCCTTTCTCAAATCTCCACCATGTACTTATCTTTCCCATTTCCCCATTATATTTTTGTTCAACAGGGTAGCACCGGGTTGGACACTTGTGTGCCATCTGCCAGATTGCTTCAGCTGCGGGGCCCATTTGCCTTTTAACAGCTGTGAAGTATGGCAGCAATGGCTCTGACACAAAGTACCCATTCTCTTCTTGGAGTGAACTTGGTCTCGGCTGCAATTGTTCACCGCAGCCTCTTGTACTCGCTTGAACATGTCACTTTTTAGGAACTAGGCTGAGAAGAGCTGCAGGGATGGAGTGAAGATTGAGGCTCAGAAAAGTTTCTGTAAAAAGCCAGACAGCAAATGCCAGGCTCTGCAAGCTGTATACTCTATTAAGATGAATCACACACAACATACAGACTAATTAATGGTCAGTGTGTTATAAAATTTTATTTACAAAAGCATTTTTGTCTACAAAACCCAGCCCATTTCTGCAATGCTGGTGTAGGTGTTTGGTTTGCTCTAGCAGAGTGTGCAAAGTAGTTTTCCAGAAGACTGTTCTTTTAATGTGCTAGGCAATGGGTTGCAGAAGTAGCCTTGCCAACCTTGCCAGCCCTTAGAATGGCACACCTTTTTGTTTTAGCCATTTTTCTGGTTGTGGTTTTAACTTGTGATCCCATGATACTCATGATGTCAATCACTTTTAATCAGTATATTAATCCTTTGGTATTCTCATTTAAAATATGTTGGTGGAAGTCTCTGGACACATTGTTGACAGACTATAAGCTCATCTCCCATTTGCAGGACACATCCTGACTATGAATCTGGATTGTGGATTGCCACGAATTTATTGTGATCTTGACAGCTTCTGTGAAAATGGAGGAGAAAGAGCAGCCTAGCCAGGTCCTCTGCTCAGGGTCTGTCGGGACGCTGTAATCAGACTGGCAACCAGGAGTAAAGTCGTCTCATGTGTGCTTCACATGGCAGGTGGCAGCCTTCAGCTCCTAGACTTGTAGTAAGACACTAGTCCTTAGTGTCTTACTACATGGTGTTTCTCATCATGACCACATGTCCAAGCTTTCCGGGGAAAGGCTTTCTTCATTTGGGGATATTGTGTGACCATTTCTTCTGAGATTGAAGCATTTCAACCTAAGGGTTAAATAACTCCAAATAGTCTCAGAAAGTCTTTAAAACCAGCCTGATTGATTAGGCTCCCTACCCCACCCAAGAAAATACAATCAAGAAAGGTTACCAGAGTCCTCCCAACAAAGCCTTGGGGAAGCAGAGACTAGCCAAGCAGCCTAAAGAGGTTCAGACCAACCCGGCCACTGGGAAAGAATACTGTCCAGTGTGTTAAGCTTCCGGTAGGCTGTGCAGTGATCTCCAATTTTTGTGAAGGGTCACCCATGCTGGGTAGGCTTTGGTGACTTAGCTGTCTTTGAGTCATTTCTGCTCCTGTAAGTGACCCTTCACCCATATTCCTGTACATAACCCAATAAAACTCATTCTCTTACCAAGTGGGAGGGACTTTGGCGCAATCCACACTTTAGTCTGTCATGGGTTCCCTATCTGTGTAGTGTCTCCCCAGGAAGTTTGTCACACAGAGGGATATTACAGCCTCCTGGAAAACACATGCACATGCATGTGCACTCACAAGGTAGTTCTTTGATGATGCTGGGATTGGAAGTCAAGCTCAGTGCTGTACCAGTGAGGACCATTCTTGGCCTTGGGCTGCGAGTCTAATTAGAGTAAAACCTGAAGATCGATATGAGATCATTACAGAGCAAACAGGACTATCTGGGTATGGGAAATTATAAATTATGCATTTTTTCTTTTCAGATGTTCCTGAACAACATTTTGTAACTTCTGGCACTGAGGACTTACAATTATTTTATTACATTACTTCTAGGTGTTTGACAAGTTCTCAGCTTTATTAAAGTTTGCTCAACAAAAATTACATAAGCTCACTGTGTGCAACCAGTTTTTATGGATGTGTATATTCCGAAATGGCTGCCACAGTGAAGCCAATCAGTCTATCCATTCTGTCACTTAATTACATAATCACACACCAAATGCCTACTCTCCTGGTATTGTGTGGTTTGAATATGAGAAAATACTTAGAGCAGGGCCAAAGACTTCCTGTGTAACCCACCACGCTGCAAACACACAATGGTGTTAATCAACTCATAAGCTCAGCCCATTCGATGTCTAATTGCATTCCAGAGGACCAAGCCAGCACTCAGTCTCCTAGGAGTCTTCAGTATCTATACCACCAGCACTGCAATGAACACAAGACAAGATTTACTGAACAAGCCCACTTTTATTGGTATTGCTGATAAAAGAATTTCAGACTAGAAAGATCTCCTGAGTTCAGTTCTTTAGGACTTTTTCTTTGGTATCTTATCACTGGACACAGGCTTTGAATCTGAAGGGTTGTTTTCCTGGGAATCTATTATCACAGGGGAAATCAAAGAGCCTGTCAAATTGTGAGTATTCTGATAATTACACATGGGGATGGTTTCTGGAATCCACTGTTTCTACAATTTACACATACTTTTATTAATACCATGGAGTGATTCCTTTGAACCAATGTCCATATTTTCCATCAATTTAAGCTGATTTAAAATTCTTTTTTAATTTATATGTGTTTGCATGTATGTGTGTGTACTACATGCTTGCCCAGTGTCCAATGTGGTCAGGAGAATGTGTCAGATCCCTGGAAGTGGAGATATGGATGCTACCACACAGGTGCTAGAAGCAGAACCCAGAGGTTCTCTGTAAGAGCAAGTGCTCTTAACCTCGAAGCCAGCTCTCCAGGCCCTCTTTTTATTTTTAACTCAAAAATATTATTGTATAATGTGTGATTGGGTGCATGTGCAAGTGTGTGTGTGTGTGTACGTACGTACATACGTACGTACTTGTGGAAGCCAGAAGTTGATTACAATGCCCTCCTTCATCACCCTCCACCTCATTTTTTGAGGCAGGATCTCTCCCTGAACCTGAAGCTAGCTGATCCTGTTAGACTGGCTGACCAAGTCACATGATCTTTCTGCCTCCACCTCTGGATCTGCACTAATACACAGGCTGTTAGTGTGCAGTGAGGATCAAATGCAGGTCCTCAGGCTTGTGATGTCAGAGCCTTGCCAGTCAATTTCTCCAGCCCTAGTTCATGATGGTTTGAAATGTGCACATTATACAATCTTCATATAGGTCAGTGCAAACACACATATCTACATATATTTCTCTGTGCTTAAAAAGTTCTAGTTTTCTACAGATATACTTTTCATTACCTACAACCAACCCATTTTGCAACTGAGCACATTATTCTTGTTGCTAATGGTGACAAAGTTCCCTGAGAACTTTGCCTCATACATAAAATGCATCCTTCTGTTAAACCAAGCCCTCAGTCTTCAGTTTCCACTCTTTTCAACTCTATATCTAAGGTCATACAGCATCTTTTAATTTCTTGCTTATTGCAACATAACACTGTGTGCTTCATTACAAGTCAGAATCACATGATTTTTATCTTTCTGTGATTAAACAGTGGCCTCTTCTGCTTTATGTACTGCATTGCCTTTACTCATCAACCAGCTAATGGACACTTGAGATGTTTCTATGGTAAAGGGTGGGACAGCGAATTTGAGGGTGCAGCTGTCTTCATCAGATTGGTTTCACATCACATCTGTATTCAGGGGTCACTCTTAATTTTTCAGAAGTCTCTACAGAAATGTTTAGAATGACCTTACTATTTCTTATGCATTTCTACTATGAGAGTACAAAGCAGACATTTTTTTTTACCTTGTCCACACTGAGACTTGGTGTCCTTTGGTGAATTTGTGTTTTCTATGCCCATGTGAGAATGGAAAAATCTTCTGGGATAAGCTTTTTATACACTATGAAGATGTGTCTCTGCCTAAGGCACCTTCTGATTGGTTTGATAAAGAGCTGAATGGCCAGTAGCTAGGCAGGAGAGGATGGGCGGGACTTCCAGGGAGACAGCGGAATTCGAGAAGAATTTGAGGTTCCTGGATTTCATGGAGGGAGTCAGACATATAGAATGGTGAAGAGGCAAAGCCACATGGCAGAACACAGAGTGCTAGAAATAATTAAAATTAAATTTTCAGTTGGGAACAAGCTTAAGATAAGGCCAAGCTTTCATAATGATAAGTCTCTGTGTCATTATTTGGGGGCTGGCTGGCAATCCAAAGAAAGTCTGACAAGAAAGACCAGCAGCATTTGATACTGAACATGCAGGCCAAGTATAGCCACATAGGGCCTGAGAAGGCTGAAAAAGAAAAAAAGGACCAAGCACATAGCCAGACACAGCTTCTTAGTGACTGCTGTTCCTCAAGCAGACCAAGTGTTTGCATCACACAGAAGCACAGCCCTGTCCTGCAGCTCAGCACTTAGTAAGCTGGCCTAAGCAGGGCTGCCTGCTATGGTGCACCAGCTTTCCAGAGCGAGGATGGGTAAATAAATGGCTTCCTTCCAGTATCTGCAGGAGTGAGGCTGGGGTCTAGAATCAGTGGGGGCAGCCTGCAGGATTAATAAGGGGGTGGGGAGAGAGCTAGCTGCTAGTGCCATGTGCTAAGCAGAGCCACATTCTGGTAGCCTGGTCATTTAAGGGTAAGTCATTGGCTCACATGGTCACAGAACACTTTGAGGCAGGCAAAAAACAAAAAGCCAGGACCAGACGGGGGGTTGAGAGGAACCCTCTAAACATGTACAGTGTGCTTGACGTGTGTTTAGGTGCAAAAGAAAAGAAAATGAGTATAGACAGTCATAGAAAAATAGTTTTAAAATAATAGCTCTTATAAAGTCTAAAGTAATATAATAAAATAAGCCATGCAAAAACGGAAAATAATACAAGGCATCTGGATCCTATATAGTATAGTGCTTTGTTAATTTAAAATTTTTTAAATACCAGTGAACAAAAATGGCAGCTATTGAGAGACACTGATTGGATAGTAGAGAAAAAAAAACCTACTAAATTAAATCAGCCTATATATTTTAAGCATGTCATAACTTCAGAATGGAAGTCAGAAAATGTGTTGTGTTGGGGGAGGGGTTGTGCCTTGTTTTCCACAGGAAATGAAAAGCTGTGGATTTCTTCAAAATTAATAAAGATTATATTTGATTTTGGAAACCTCCTGAAAATCTTGGCTACAGACATAAAGTAAACAGAAGGGACTACAGGACAGGCGATGTGTACGCTGGTTGCTCTACATGGGAACAACTCTGAGACTGGATAAGTCATGATGAATCCTGTCAGCTACAGAGTCCTCATAACCCTTTCCTTTCATGTGGCATGGGTGGAGACTTACATTACAGTTTGGTTATATAGTTCAAATGATTATCACCTTGAGATGATTTGTGCACAACACACATTTAATACTTGTGTTAATGCAGATCATACTTGTGTTAATGCAGATATGTATGTTGCCCTGAGAAATTTGCATGTTTTCAGAAAAAAAAAGACCAGATACCAATGAAAACAATTGGTATTATTGCCCAGGTGGTCCAGACTCTCAAAATGCCTTTGCTGAAGTTTCCTCAAAAATCTGCATCTGGAACAATTTCAAAGCTACTGGCTGAGATAGTCCAGCCTCATAGACAAGTCCAGCAGAACTTCTTAGTGTTAAATAAGCTCTGCACTTTTCTATTACATCAGGACTAAACAACAGCTAGCAGCTTGTGATGATATTTTGCTTGGGCTCTAACAAACAAAGCTTGCCTGTATATCAGAGGGCAAAGTCAGCCACTAGTTAGCCTCAGATGCCAGACAGTGGTGGCATACAGCATTTGGGATCTCATGCCTTTGCTCCCAGTACACATGCCTGTAATCCCATCCATAGAAAGGTTGAGATAGGAAGTGATGTGTCTGGGAAGAGAAAAAATATAAGGTAGGAGACAGAAGTTCAGTTCTTCTTGCCTGAGAATTCAATAGAGATAAGAAGTCTCTCTGATGGCTGCTCAGCTTCTCTGCTCTTTTAGCATTTACCCTGATATCTGGCTCTGGGTTTTTATTGAGACAATTAGGATTCATGCTACATCTGGCATCCAGCTTTTGAGGCACAAATTCAGGAGAAAGTCTCTTGCCTGTAACTTTGCAGTCAGTACCACAGGACAGAGTTACACATGGCTGGAGTTACTACCCTGCTGGCTAGATTTTCCTTTTTCCTCAAGTCTTCTGAGGGAGTCTTGGTTTATTCCATTGTAGTCTCTCTGCAGCAGACTCCACGAGCTTTGGGGTTCCAAGGACTGCAAGTGTTAACTCCTTTTGTGTGTTCCCCCATGCAGAGGGCTGGCTTCTCTCCCTAATATCCCTCCTCAAGCAGGTAGCAGCCCTGAAAGGCTGTCTACTGTTCTATGCAGAGCAATCAGTCTCATGTTTTCACTATCTTCTGAACTGTCATCAGCAGCAGATTTGGTGAGACAATTGGGAATTCTTAAAGGTAGACTTAGTTCAAAGGGAGCATTTACTCACATTTAAAAAAAATGCAACACTGTAGTCAGAAATTTCTGGCCCAGCCTAGCCCCCAGGTCCAGTCTCAAATAATCACACAAAGCCTTATATTAATTACAACCTCTCTGGTCTATGGCTCAGGCTTATTACTTGGCAATTTATTTTTAGCCACATGACTTGGTACCTTTTTGCTCAGTGCAGCATTCTGTGTCTCACTGTCTTCTGTGCTCTGCTATTTCATTTTCTATAATTCTCCTAGTCAGGTTGCCCGGACTCTACCTCCTGTCTAGATACTTGTTCAATCAGCATTTTATTAAGCCAGTATTTACAGTGACAAATATTGACAGTGTACAAGACCATAATCCCACAGCATTCCTCTTTTTTAAAGAAACAAGAACCCCAAATCTAATCTCCTTTGTATAGCTTTTTTCTTGACCATTATCCATAACAACTTGTAACCAATATTCTAAACAATGACAATCATCCATAACACATTGAAAGACTAAAAATCACTCACTCCACTACTTAGTACAATGAATGGGGTTAGATATCTGTTTGAGATACTCTAGACAGTCTGGAAATTAAGAAATTATATAGGAGGATAATGTAGATGAGATTTATGTAATTTACATAAATATAATTTACAAATGATATTATTTGTTTGATCATTTCTGTTTTATCATTTAAAAAGTTGGTTAATATGAGTGCCAAGATAAAAGTTTTGGGAAAACTTGTTAAAATAGATCATAGAAATAGTCAGACCCAGAGGAATTTAAAGAAGAAGCAATCTCAGCATTGCATTAGAAGGTTAGAGAGAAAAAGCCTAAGATTTTCAAACAACCAACTTTAATTTATCCAGTAACCTTACAGAAACTGGCAAATGATAGATATCCCCAAGACTGTGTAAGAGATGAATAGACTTCTGTGCAAATGTTAGATTTGAGGAAATTCAAGAAGTGATAGTATCAGTCTCACATTGCATGCATTCATTGTTTGTGAATCAGAAGTTAAATGCATGGTCAACTTATAATAAAATTATTTCTCAAGACTGAAAAGATTTGATTACAGCAGTCTTGGAGGCTGATTCTCAATGACAGTGGAGGACCTGGTTGAAAGATTAGACTAAGACCAATGAACAACAAAGTAAGCTATAGTTACTGAAATCTCCCAAGACCAACTTCTTGGGGAAGAATATTATACTATTATATAATGGCAATCTATATGATTATCACATCCTAGTTTTATGCCATGTGGTAGGCTTGAATGTTTGGGACACAACTGAAGAAGTAGGAAAGAAAATCGAGTAATTTACTCAAGTTATACAGGGCCCATAAAAAAACCTTTACTGTTTTCTTACAATGATTGCCTTCAGAAGTAAATAGAATACCGGATTCAGAAGATAGACAAATAATAGTTAAATCTCTGGTTTTTTAAAAAAAAAAAATCCTCGTGCACAATGTAAATAGGTAATTATGTTGTTAAAGGCAAGATCAGCACCCTTGGCGGAATGGATTCAATCAATATTGAATCTCATAACCATGATGATGCTTAGGAGAGATGATTTCCAGAGGTTTGGAGAAAAATTGAAATGTCAAATGTTTCAATTGTGGTAAACAAGGTCACCTAAAAATGGACTGTAAACATTTTTAGGAATAGAACCCATTCTTCTAGATTATGCATAAGATATGGCAAAGGTGGGCAGTGGACTAATAAATGTGTATCAACAAGGCAATTCTTTGTCATCAGAAAACACCTCCTGCAGGCCCCCATATCAAACTCAGTTCATTTGTTTCCTCCATTATGGAGGACTCTCTTCACAGAGCAAATAAAGATTAGATTTGAAGAAGAGAAGCCTCTTTAGTAGAAGAGTTGATAAGACTAACAAATGCTTTTTCATTTGATCAGATATAACTTGCCAAAAGGGAACTTCTTCAAAATTAAGGTTGGTACAGGCTTCTGTTTTTGCTTTTTCACAAGAATGAAGGCATTCAGCTAAGGATTCTGAAAGCCACTAGACACAATGATACCTGTGAATAAAAAGATAAATCAAACAGAACACATATCCCAAGAATAAGAGTAAACTGGCCTATTAACATATCCTGTTTCTAACAGGATAAAATTTCATAAACTTTCCTAAATGTTTGCTCTGCTATTCTCTACAGACAGATAGTGGAAATGGTCTTTTAGTAGTCCAAGTTCAATTAAAAATTAAAGCTGGCTTTAGAGCTGGAGTGTGGCTCTCTTCTCTAAATCCAAGCATACTTGTTAAAGAAAAATGTAAAATCTCTATATCATATCTGAAGAGCCACCTGATATGAAACAGAAGAAAAACAAAACTTAAGAGATTATTTTATTGTTACTAATCTCATGATCCTTTGGTTTTTATTTTAACTATTTAAAACTTTTCTTAAGGTATGAATTTTAATATCAAAATTTATAAGACGTACATATATAGTTTAAACTACTATCATTAGATTAGTAGTCATATAGAGTACTAATTCTAGAAAAAGGCTTTATCTAGCTTGCTATACATGATTTTGGGTTTGAGATTCAGTTTTCTGCAGAGAACCATGAACACGCCTAATAGCGACCTTTTGAAGTCTTCAAAAGGAACATGGGGTCCCACAACAATGATTCCACCAGGACTATTACAATGCCACTAAGCTGACAAATACCCCTAAACACTGCAAACTGCTCAGGACATTTTTGAGATGGCTAGTGGAGATGTTCCAGCCTCAGACTACTCTAGCCACGACCTGAGGCAAACCCTGCACTTTTGCATCATTTAGAGAATGGACAATAAATGATACAGATACCCTTGCCTGTATCAGATTAATTAATTCAGATTTTTCTTTTTATGATCCCCTAAAGATGCCTTCATCCTCAGACAGCAAAAAGTAATTTTATGGACACGATGCCCACATTTCCAAGAGGTGGGATAGATGGTTTGGTTGTTCAATGGGTTATGAATGTTTGTCATTGCTTAAGGTGGTTGGTTACAAGTTGCACTGGTCATGGTCTGGAAAAAAGTTGAACCAAGGAGATTAGATTCATGGTTCTTGTTTGAAAAACAAAGAGGATACAGATATGATAGGGGAAAAGAACAGATTATTGAATCTTCTCTGAAAAGAAGGAAAATATAGATAAGATAAAAAAAATCTACTATTTTTTTTCCAAGACAAGATTTCACTGCATAGTAGCCCTGGTTTATATAACAAGCTGGCCTCAAAGTCTCAGAGATCTTCCTGTCTCTACCTCCAGAGTGCTGGGATTAAAATCATGTGCTACTACCACTCAGAATATTGAATCTGCTTTTAAACAGCAACTACTAGTTTTAGATATTCTATATTGAACTGGTTTTTGTATATTGAATACAAATTGTGTATATAGATACAAATTTGAGATTATCCTTGTTAGAACATTTTATATGTACATAGAAATATTTCTACTCTTGTTTAAGGTATTGTACCTATAGGACTCATTTAGCAATATAATTCCTAGTCTTTGAAAGCCTTATTACAAATAAAGTATAATAAAGTATATAAATATTTAGTATAATAAAGAAATGCAGGTTAGTGGTCACCTATTAAAATCAAACTTGTAGTCATGTTAGGTTTGTTTTCAAGATCAAACAGATATGTTTAGACAGATTATCTTCAAACACTTTAGAGATCTACAGAATATTGCATTTAAGATGTTTTAATTATATAGGTTCTTTGTTTTTATGACAATGAGACATATCTGCTCCTGGCAGCACCAATCTACTTCAGAGAAGATGATGAGAATCAAAGAAACTACATATGTAGTTAACTTCTCTTTGTGGCAGAAGTTAGCCAGTGGACAAGAAACTGCCCTTGCTTAAACTGCTGACAGTATGCTGTCCAAAATGGACAAGACACAAAATAACAGACTGCCAAACTTTACCAAGACAACCAAGACAGCCCTTCAGAAAATATTGCTTCACAGACAAGTCTGTCAGATACGCTAGGCCTATAGGTCAAAGGTGGAAGCCACAGCATTGCAGGGCAAACGTGGGTGACTGTCCAGGCAGCCAACTGTTTTGTCATTTCTCACATTTTTATTTTGGAAGTCACTAGCTTGCACTTCCTGCTTACTCAGCTAACAGCATTTTCTTCTCAAGTCTCTGATGGAGTTAAAGACTAGCTAATAGTTTTCCTTGTCAACAAAATGAGCGAAAAACTCACTAAAGAGGTGTAAAGTGTATAAGTTTGAAAAGACATCAAAAGATAGTTTTAGGTTGGTAATAGAAGTTAGGATAGAAAGGGAATTAGGTACAACACTCTGGACTCACCAAGGTAGGATAGATAATGAAGTCTTTTCTCTCAATTTGTCAAGTGTTTTTTGACAAATGGATTGTACATTATTGATGAAATTATTGCCTTATACATTGTATATAGTTACTGTATTTATTGTATGTTGTTTTTCTTATATTAGTTATAACCTTTTAATTTTAAACATAAAAGCATAAATGTGATATTTTATATATATTCTAACAAATGATGCTTGCCTGACAATCAGAGGGCAATCTAGCCACTAGTTAGCCCATAGATGCCAGCTAGTGGTGGCACACACCTTTTTTTTTTTTTTTTTTTTTTTTTAAA